>PVJI01006914.1:0-82286 GCA_004026765.1 Micronycteris hirsuta | reverse complement strand
GGTGATAGTGGGCAACCTTGTCTTGTTCCTGATCTTAGTGGGAAAGATTTTAGTTTTTGTCCATTGAGTATAATGTTGGCTGTAGGTTTCTCATATATGGCCTTTATTATGTTGAAGAATGCTCCCTCTATTCCCACTTTGCTAAGTGTTTTTATCATAAATGGATGCTGTACCTTATCAAATACTTTTTCTGCATCTACTGATATGATCATGTGATTTTTGTCTTTGCTTTTGTTTATGTGATGTATTACGCTTATTGTTTTGCGAATGTTGTACCATCCTTGCATCCCTGGGATGAAATCTACTTGGACATGGTGAATGATCCTTTTAATGTATTGTTGGATGCGGTTTGCTAATATTTTGTTGAGAATTTTAGCGTCAATGTTCATCAGTGATATTGGCCTGAAGTTTTTTTCTTTGTTGTGTCTAGAAGCTGTACTCTTGATTCTCCCAAGAATATACACAAATGGCCAACAAATATAGGAAAAGATGCTCAACATCACTAGCTATTAGAGATATGCAAATCAAAACTACAATGAGATACCACCTCACACTTGTTAGAATGTCTATTATCAACAAGGCAAGTAATAACAAGTGTTGGGCAGATTGTGGAGAAAAAGGAATCACGGTTCATTGATGGTGGGAAGGAAAACTGGTATAGCCACTATGGAAAACAGTATGACGATTCCTCAAAAAATTAAGAATAGGATTGTCATATAACCCAGCAACCTTTCTTTTGGGTATCAACCCCAAAAATTTGAAAACATTTATTTGCAAAGATCTATGCACCCCTGTGTGCACTGCAGTACTATTCATGGTGGCCAAGACATGGAAACAATTGAAGTGTCCTTCAATAGATGACTAGATAAAGAAGACCTGCTACATATACACAATGTAATACTACTCAGCCTTACAAAAAGATGAAATACTGACATTTGCAATAACATGGATGGACCTTCAGAATATGATGCTAAGTGAAATAAGTCAGAAAGAAAAAGTCAAGAACTTTAGGGATATAAAACTGAAAGCAACAAATGAATAAACAAGGAAAACAAACAAAAATTCATGGACATAGACAACACTATGGTGGTTACTAGAGGGAAGAGGTTGAGTGTATAGTAAAGAGCAAAGTGGAGTCAAGTATATGATTATAAAAGAAGATTTGATTTTGGGTGGTGGGAACACAATGCAATGTATAGGTGATGTCCAGAACTGTACACTTGAAACCTATATAATTTTATTAACTAATGTCACCTCAATAAATTTAAAATTGTTACCCGATCTTTACAACAGAGAGAAGTACACTAAAAAGGTAATAATAAATAACAGAGACTCAGGAATACAGAGGACAATTTTTTTAAAAAGCCCAACAGTTGTATCTTTATGAGTCCTAGTAGGAAAAGAAAAACAGAATGGTCTAAAAAGGATGTCAAGAAATAACAGCTGAAAACATTCCAAATTTGGTGAATGTCCTAAATCTACAGAATCAAGAAGCTGAATGAATCCAAACAGGACAAGTTTAAAGAAATCCACATCAAAACACATCATAAACTTCTCAAAACTAAATACAAAGAAAAGTCTTGAAAGTTTTCAGAGAGAAACAATAGATTACCCTCAGGGAAAGACCATTTTAGATTACTCATCTGAAACCCTGGAGGCCAGAAGGAAGTGTTTTCAAGTGCCAAGAGAAATAACTGTCAATTGCAAATTCTTTATCCGGAAAACTACCCTTCAGGAATGAGTATAAATAAAGACATTCTCATATGAGAGAAAAACTAGAACAATTTTTTTAAAAAAGCAACCTACCCTTAAAAAGTGACTAAAGAAAGTTCTTCAAATAGAAAAGAAGCTATAATGTCATAAAAGAGTCTTCGACCTACTCCTCAAAATCTACCACTCTCACCCAGTATAAAAGAGACCATTTGCATCATCTTATAACTATTGAAAAAGTTAATTCATACTATAAAAACCGCCCAAAAAGGAATTACCTGGCCCAGGTGGTTTCACTGAAGAATTCTACCAAATATTTAAAGAAAACTTAACAGGAATTTTACACAATCTCTTCCAGAAAACAGAAAATGAGGGACCACTTCCCAACTCATTTTAAGCGACCTGTATTACTCTGATATCAAAACCAGACAAAGACAGTAGAAAAAAATACTACAGGCAAACACCTCTCGTGAATTTAGTCACAAAAGTCTTCAGCAATATATCAGCAAATTGAATCCAACAGCATATAAAAATCATTGTATACCCTGAAGAAGTATGGTATTCCAGGTATACAAAGTTGGTTTAATATTTGAATAATCAATTAATGCAATCCACCATATATACGCTAAAGAAGAAAATCCATATCAGTTGATGCAAAAAAGAAAAAAAAAGCATTTGACAAAATCCAACACCCATTCATGAAAAACCCTCAGCAAGTTAGAAGAGAGGAACTTCCTCAACTTGATAAAGTGTACCTACAAAAAATCTACAACAAGCATCACGCTTGATGATGCAGGTCTGGATGCTTTCCCCCGAAGATCAAGAACAAGTACTCTCACCACTTTTATTCAACATAGTACTGAAAGTTCTGGACAGCACAATATGGCAAGAAAAAGAAATTTAGATAGAAAGGAAAAACTAAAACTTTCCTGATTTGCATGTGACATGATTTATTATATAGAAATTCACAAGAAAATTACAAAAAGAAATTTATTAGAAATAATAATTTCCCTGGCTGGTGTGGCTCAGTGGATTGACTGCCAGCCTGTGAGCCAAAGGGTCGCCGGTTTTATTTTCAGTCAGGCCACATGCCTGGGTTGTAGGCCAGGTTCCCAGTTAGAGTTGTGCAAGAGGGAACTGATCACTCTCTTGAACACTGCTCTTTCTCTCCCTCTCTTTTTCCCTCCCTTACCCTCTCATTAAAAGTAAATAAATCTTTTTTAAAAAATAAATGAATTCAACAAAGTTGCAAACACAAGATCAATACACAAATATCAACTGCATTTCTACATCCTAAGAAAGAACACAGAGTAACCAAGTTTAAAAACCATTTATAATCTCTCCAGAGCAAATTAAATACTTGGGTATGCACTTAACAAAATGTGTAGGGTTTTTATACTGAAAATTATAAAATGCTGATGAAAAATCAAAGATCTCAGTATACAGAGAAACATCATTTTCAAAGATTGTAAGACTTACCACAGTAAAGATGTCAATCTCCCAAAATTTATCTAATGCAATTACCATCAAAATCCCAGCAGAGTTTTTCTTGCAGACATAAAAAATCTTATTTTAAAATGTATGTGAAAAGACACAGGCCCGGCTGGTGTAGCTCAGTGGATTGAGTGCGGGCTGGGAACCAGAGGGTCCCGGTTCGATTCCCAGTTGGGGCACATGCTTGGGTTGCGGGCCGGGTCCCCAGTGAGGACCATGTGAGAGGCAACCATACATTGCTCTTTCTCCCTCCCTTCTCCTCTCTCTGAAAATAAATAAATAAAGTCTTTAAAAAAAAAAAGACACAAGCTCTACTATAGCTAAAATAACCTTGAAAAAAATGTATATATATAACAGGAGGTATTACTCTAGCCTTTGTTAAGACTTACTATTACTAAAAAGTATGATGTTGGTACACAAATAGACACACTGGTACATGAAACAAAGTAGAGAATCCAGAAGCAAACTTAAAAAAAAGTGCCTAACAGATATTTGACAAAGATGTAAAAGCAATTTGATGGAGGAAGGCCAGCCCTTTGAACAAGTGGTGCTAGACCAACTCAACATCCATACACAAAAAAATGAACCTCAACCTAAACCTCACATCTTATAACAAAAATTGACTCAAAATGGATCACATGTTTAAATGTAAAACATAAAAATACAAAAGTTTTATTTTTAAAAAATATAAGATAAAATCTTTGGGATCTAGGGCTAAGCAAAACTTTCTTAGACTTGACACCAAATGCATAATTATATATAAGAAAATAATTGATAAATTCAACTTCATCAAAATTAAAACTATTTGTTTTATGAAAGACTGTTAAAAGGATGAAAAAACAAGCTACACTTCTGTGATTTGCAAACCACATATATGAAAATTAATTAGTATTTAGAATATGTAAAGAAACTCAAAAGTCAACAGTAAAAAAACAAACAAACCCTAATTTTTAAATGAGCAGAAGACATGAATAGACTTTTCTCCAGAGCAGATATACAGATGACAAATAAGCACATAAAAATATGTTCAACATCATTCATCAGCTGGGAAATACAAATTAAGACCACAAGGAGGTATCACCACACACTTAACAGAGTGGCTAAAGCAAAAACTAGTGACAATACCAAATGCTGCCAAGAATTTGGAGAAACTGGATCACACACACAGTGCTGGTGGTAACGTAAACTGGTACAGACACTCTAGAACAATTCGGCAGTTTGGAAAAGAAACTAAGCATGCAGTTGTCATACAACCCAATAAACTATACTCTTGGGCATTTACTTCAATGAAATAAAAACAGATATTCACCAAAAAAATGGGCTGAATTGAGATTTCCCTATCTCTAAATTTATATATTGAAGTCCTAGCCCCAAACATTTCAGCATTTGTCTTTGGAAATAGTTTTTTTTTTTTTAAGAGGTAATTAAGGTTAAATGTGGTCATCAAGTAGAGCCCAATTCCAATATGATTGATGACTTTAGAAGAGAAATTTGGACATGGATGACATACCAATGTGATAGTACAGGGAGAAAGCCATCTACAAACCATGCAGAAACCTCAGAAAAAAACAACTGCGGTAACCCCTTGATATCAGACTTCTAGCCTCCAGAATTGTATAAAAACAATCTGTAGTTTAAGCCACCAAGTCTGTGGCACCTTGTTTTGGCAAACTAACAAACTAATACAATGAATGTTAATAGCAGCCCGATTTGTAATAGTTCCAAAGCAGAAGCTTCCTAGACATCTTTTAAATAAACTGTGGTACATCTATACCGTGGACTGCTATTCCTCAGTAAAATACATATATGCTGATACACCCAGCAGTTTGAACTAATAATCAAGAAATTATGGTAAGGTAAGTGAAATAAACTAATCCTAAAGGGTTACATACTATTTTTGATTACATTTATTTCTGTCTTTTTTTAAATTATTTTTTATAAATTTTTATTACTTTATTGTTGTTCAATTACAGTTGTCTGCATCCTCTCCCCTCCCCGCTCCCCACCCCCTCCAAACCCACCTCCCTCCCCTGCCTCCCTCCTCCCCCTTGGTTCTATCCATGTGTCCCCTATAGTGGTTCCTGAAAACCCTTCTCCCCATAGTCCCCTCCCCCCTCCCTTCTGGCTATTGTTAGATTGTTCTTAATTTCAATGTCTCTGGTTATGTTTTGCTTGCTTTTTTCTTTTGTTGATTATGTTCCAGTTAAAGGTGAGATCATATGGTATTTGTCCCTCACTGCCTGCCTTATTTCACTTAGCATAATGCTCTCCAGATCCATCCATGCTGTTGCAAAGGGTATAAGCTCCTTCTTTCTCTCTGCCGTGTAGAATTCCATTGTGTAAATGTACCAGAGTTTCTTGATCCACTCATTTCCTGATGGGCACTTGAGCTGTTTCCAGCACTTGGCTATTGTAAATTGTGCTGCTATGAACATTGGAGTGCATAGGTTCTTTTGAATTGGTGTTTCAGGGCTCTTAGGGTATAACGCCAGTAGTGGAATTGCTGGGTCAAAAGGCAGTTCCATTTTTAGTTTTCTGAGGAAATTCCATAGTGTTTTCCACAGTGGCTGCACCAGTCTGCATTCCCACCAACAGTGCAGTAGGGTTCCCTTTTCTCCACATCCCCTCCAACAGTTATCTGTTGCTTTGTTGATGATGGCCATTCTAACTGGTGTGTGGTGGTATTTCATTGTGGTTTTCATTTGCATCTCTCTGATGGTTAATGATGTTGAGCATCTTTTCATATATCTCTGGGCCCTCTGTATGTTCTCTTTCAAGAAGTGTCTGTTCAAGTCTTATGCCCATTTTTTAATTGGGTTTTTTGTCTTCCTGGAGTGAAGTCAAATGAGTTCTTTATGTATTTTGGAGATCAAACCCTTGTCTGAGGTATCATTGGCAAATATGTTTTCCCATAGTGTTGGTTCTCTTTTTATTTTAATACTGTTTTCTTTAGCCCCACAGAAGCTTTTTATTTTTATGAGGTCCCATTTGTTTATTCTCTCCTTTATGTCCCTTGCTCTAGGGGACATATCATTTAAGATGTTGCTGCATGGGATGTCTGAGATTTTCTTACCAATGTTTTCCTCTAGGACTTTTATGGTGTCATGACTTATATCTATCTTGAAATAACAAAATTATGGAAATGGAGAAGAGGTCAGTGGTTGCCAGCAGTTGGTGGGGTGGGCAATGGGTGTGGTAATGAGAGGATAATTGAGGGACCCTTGTGGTGATGGAACTTCAGAATCTTGACTATGGTGATGATACATGAACCTAGACATTTGATAAAACTGCACAGAACTAAACATACACAAAGAAATATAAGTAAAACAGATTGGTGGATTATGTCAATGCCAATATCCTGGTTGCAATACTGTGCTATAGTTTTGCAAAATGTTATTATTGAGAAAAATTGGGTAAAGGGTACATAAGAGCTCAATCATTTCTTACAAGTGAATGTGAAGCTATAATTACCTCAAAATTATAAAAAAACTAAATAATGAGAAGGGGGGAGGGGAGAATGTATTTATTTCCTAGAGAGATATTGGGTTGGCCAAAAAGTTCATTTGGTTTTTTTCTGTAGGATGGCTCTAGTAGCACTTAGATGTCTTTAACTTCATTGAAAACAATTTTTTTAGACTGTATTGTAACAGCTGTCATATCAGCATGCATTTAAAAAACCTTATCAAAATGGATGAATTTTTGTGCAGCTATTTTAATATTGAAGATGGAAGAAAATACTCAACATTATTGGCATATTATGTTTTGTTATTTCAAGAAAGGTAAAAATGCAACCGGAACACACAAAAAATATTTGTGCAGTGTATAGAGAAGGTGCTATAGCTGATCCAATGTGTCAAAAGTAGTTTGTGAAGTTCTGTGCTAGAGAATTCTCCCT
The DNA here is from genome assembly GCA_004026765.1 of Micronycteris hirsuta. Lineage (NCBI taxonomy): Eukaryota > Metazoa > Chordata > Mammalia > Chiroptera > Phyllostomidae > Micronycteris > Micronycteris hirsuta. The sequence continues at coordinate 75,187 of PVJI01006914.1, read as the reverse complement.
AGACAATACTCCATGGTCAGGTAGACCAGTTGAAGTTGACAACAATCAAATCAAGACATTAATCGAGAACAATCAACGTTATACCATGCGGGAGATAGCCAACATACTCAAAATATCCAGATCAATAAAGTTATTTGTGAAAATGAAAAATGTGTCTCTTATTTTACAGAAACAACTAAACAGACTTTTTGGCCAACCCAATAAAACAGACATCACCCTAGCTGGGCCAGGGTGATTGAGGTAGGGATTGAAGAAAAAGTAGAAATAAAGGGAATTTGATTTGCTGAATAAAAGATATGTATCTTCATCAAGTTTGTTATTTCATTATTATTCTCCTGATTTACCCATGTAGCAGGCAAATGTTCTAACTTATCATTACCTCGCAAAAGAAAAGGCTGTGCAGATTGGTTCCATTTAACCAAAGAAGATACCACATATTGTCACTCATGTGAAGGCAGAACTCAAGTGCCCAGAATTTCAAGTCTTCTATATAGGACATTTTTTAGGATATCTAAAATAAAAATATAATACCTCCATGGTAATTTCTATTTTGTTTTTTTTATTTGGCATGATAAAATCCTTTTAGGCATTCAACTAAACCAAAAGGGGAAGTTTTAGTACAACTGTCAACTAAGACACCAATGGCTCTCAGCTGGTACTTTCAAAACCCCATCATTCATTTTCCTTGAAAAGATGTTTGCAGTCGGTGGGGATGAAGTAGATGGATACACACTATGATTTCCTTTGTGTCCAGAAAAGTAAGCCTATCTTCAGTGTCATGCTCTGAAGGGGAAGATGTGGCATTCCGGCTCCAGACAACCACCCATGGTGAATGTGCCATGCCCCGAGATGACAAAGCTGAGATCAAGAAATGCTTTTAAATTTGACAGTGTTTCTGGCCATACACATCACTATTGACCTTTAAAGCTCATAAGAACCCCATCAATTTGACTTATTCGCCATCCTTCAGAGCAGGCCAGCTTCATGGGCATGCAACCTGTGGAAGGGCCCCATACTTGACTTCATCCTCTGCTATCAGGGCCTGCATATTCTTTATCGTTTTTAACAAGAGACTCCACATTTTCAGTTTCCCATGGGTCCTGAAAACTATACAGCCATGCTTGCCTCAAACGGATCTGAACTATGCTCTCCCTCCCCTGCAAAATTCTCAGTCCATTCCTATTGAATGCCTTTCATCACTGCCTGTCAGAATCCTACCACTTAGTTTAACATCCAATAAAATTCACAACTTTTCCCTGACCTCCTCAGCTTAATATCTTGGATCATTTATGATCTATAAAAATACCCCAATAATTAATCAGAGGGTATACAGAGACTGCTGATAAAATGTTAATAACATTTTATTTTGTCATCTCCTGTTCTACATATTTTGGTACTGAATCTCAAGTGGATTAAAATTTAGTGAGAGCAGAGAACATGGTCTCACAAAACACTGTCTGCTAGAACATACTGCAATGGTTAGACACACTCTGTATCTATGGGGTCTCATGGTGTAGCCCCTGGCCATGGTGGCTAATAAGCACTTGGAATGTGTCTGGTGCAATTAAGTCACTGAATTTTTTTATTGTATTTAACTTTAATTAATTAAAATGTAAATTTCCACAGGACCTACTGGCTAGTGTCTTAGACAGTACAGATCTAATATCTCCATAGGTCCTGGTGCAGAGATGTGAGCGCAGTTGTTTCGATTTGATTTCTTAAGAATTCAAGATTCAAGGGCAAAATGGAGGCATAGGCAGACACACTATGCCTCCTCAAGCAACCAAAAGAGGGAAATCATCAATTTGAAAGCAAAAAAACAATGAGATCTGACAGAAAATCCAAATATTTGGAAATCCCACAACCAGTAAGTTGAGGAAGACATGTTCATCCAGACCGGTAAGTGGGGTGGAGCCAGGGAGAGAGCATGTAGCGAGCCTGCGGTTTGTGGAGCAGTACGGGCAACAATGCAGCTTCCTGGAGAGGCCCGTGGCCGGCACACTCTGCGGAGCCAGTGGCTGGTGCACCCGGAGAAGCCCGGGGCTGGCCGACAGACCCACCAAGGCCGAGACTGGTGGATTGGGCGGTCCCTCGTACGCACGCAGATTGACTGGGAGGAAGAGCTGGGGAGCACAGCAACCACACAGCCCACCAACACAGGGAAATGGGGCCTCAAACCACAGATTGAAAACACCTGTGGGGGTTGAGGCGGTGGCAGGAGAAACTCCCAGTATCATAGCAGAGTTCATTGGAGAGAACCACAGGGACTTAGATCTGCACAGGCCCACCAACCCGGGAGTCTGCGCGGTGTGGAGGGGCCCAATTTGCTTGTGGGTGTCACATGAGGTGACTGGGAGCCAGCAGAGAGCGGAGCAAGTGCCATTGTTTTGTCGCAGGCCCCTGCCCCACAGGTAGCATCACAACGTAGTGACATGGGGTTGCTTCGCCCAGGTGAACACCTAAGGCTCCGCCCCTTAAAGTAACAGGTACGCAAAGAAAGGGAAGGATGGCCCAAATGAAAGAGCATATCAAGGCTCCAGAAAAAATACAACTAAGCCACAAAGAGATAGCCAACCTATCAGATGCACAGTTCAAAACATGATAATCAGGACACTTGCATGATTGGTTGAACTTGGTCACAAATTAGATGAAAATATGAAGAATACGCTAAGAGAAATGAGGGGAAATGTACAGGGAACCAATAGTGATGGGAAGGAAACTGGAACTCAAATCACTGGTGTGGACCAGGAAGAGAAAAACACTCAACCAGAAAGGAATGATGAAACAAGAATTCAAAAAAATGAGGAGAGGCTTAGGAACCTCCAGGACATCTGTAAACATCCCAACATCTGGGTCATAGGGGTGCCAGAAGGAGAAGAGGAAAACCAAGGAATTGAATGCTTATTTGGACAAATAATGAAAGAGAATTTCCCCAATCTGGCAAAGGAAATAGACTTCCTGGAAGTCCAGGAAGCTCAGAGAGTCCCAAAGAAGTTGGACCCAAAGAGGAACACACCAAGACACATCATAATGACATTACCCAAGATTAAAAATAAGGAGACAATCTTAGAAGCAGCAAGAGAAAAGGAGACAATCACCTACAAAGGAGTTCCCATAAGACTGTAAGCTGATTTCTCAAGAGACCTTGCAGGCAAGAAGGGGCTGGAAAGAAGTATTCCAAGTCATGAAAGGCAAGGACCTACATCCAAGAATACTCTATCCAGCAAAACTTTCATTTAGAATGGAAGGGCAGATAAAGTGCTTCTCAGACAAGGTCAAGTTCAAGTTCATCATCATCCAGCTTTTATTATATGAAATGTTAAAGGGATTTATATAAGTCACAGAGGGATATCAACAGGGGAATGGGAGGGGGAGAGAGGAGACAACAGTACACAGAATAAGTAGTGTAAACGGTAGGTAGAAAACAGACAGGGGGAGGTTGAGAATAGTATGGGAAATGTGGAAGCCAGGGAACTTACGTGGCTCAAAATTTAAGATATCTAGTTATAACTTTATTTTAATTACAAACTTCCTCAAAAACTCTAAGTCCTAAAACTCCAACATAAACACAGTTCATTATCGCACAAACTAAAGAAAAAAGAAAAAACAACTCAAAGTAAGTCCCTAAAAATTGCCTACTACTGTATCAGCCTAGTGCTGTGATTTTCAATCTTTTTCATCTCACGGCACACATAAACTAATTACTACACTTCTGCAGCACACCAAAAACTGTTGTATATTTTTTGCCAATCTGACAAAAAATAGGTATAATTTTGATTCAGTCACACCAGATGGCTATCGTGTTGGCTGTTGTCACTTTTTCATTTGACGTGTTAAGGAAAAGAGTCAGGTATTGCATGTTTTAAAAATTCTTGCCATAACACACTGGTTGAAAAACCACTGGCCTAGCACAGTAGAAGGCTGGTGTAATATGTTGGTCTCTTCTGACAAGGTTGCAGCTTCAGAGACCCATGAAACCACATGCTGGGACAGCCCCACTGTATTTCAGATCTGGGAGGTACACAGCACAGATGGGACCATTCCCACATATGGATATGATCTTATCCTTCAGCCTCTAATTTTCTAAACATAATTAGATATACAAGAGGCTGGCCTTCAACCACTGCGAATGAATGATTTTTAGGAAAGCAAAACCTGACAGACTGAGTTCTTTCAAATGCTTTCATACTGCTCTTGACCTTTTCTCTCTTTTCAACTGTTCTGTCTTAGGTCCTTCTTTTATTGCTATAGGACTGTGGCATTAAAATTTTATATTAATCATAAATTAACCAATTTGTTAATTTTACTGTACATCCAAGACCATTTATACTTAAACCTTAAGCTACTTAAATACCCAAATGGCTACAAGTTTCCCTACTCACAGCATAACATGTCCCAAGCTCCAAGGATTGTATTGATTCTGAAGCCAAGTATACCTTCCCTTTTAACTGAATTAGTCCCACAAATGGACTCCAGTTTTCACCACCACCTGTCTCTATCAGACATTTATATGTCAAAATGCATTGTGTAACACAACCTTGAAAAGGGATGGTGCAGCATTTCTATGCAGTAAACACATGGTCTGGAGTCCTCAGTGGTATTTTCACAGGTTTTGCTTATGGTGGGACTGTATTAATCAGCTCAGGCTGCCACAACAAAATACTATAGACCAGGTGGCTTAAACAACAGAAACATGTTTTCTCACAGTTCTGAAGGCTGGGAAGTTCAAGATCAAGTTGCCACCGACTTGGTTTCTGACCTCTCCTCCTGAACTGTGGACAACCTCCCTGTCATTGTGTCTTCACATTGCAGAGAGAGGGCATGGGTAAGCTCTCTGATGCCTCTTCTTACAAGGGCACGAATTCAACCAGGAAGGCTCCACCTTCATGACAGCATCCAATCCAAAGTACCTCCCAAAGACCCCATTTCTGAATATCACCATATTGGGGGTATAGCTGTAACATATGAATTTAGGGGGACACCAGTCAGTCCGGGGACAGGGGCATGATGATGAGAGATGTTAAATAGGCAGGGGTGGCCTAGCAGGCCCTAAAGAGTCAAAAAGAAATCCAACCTTCAAAGTTCTCAAGAACATCTTATCTATGTGTCTTTGCCCATCACTACAAAACAAAGTGACTTATTTGCTGTAAATGCAAAATCCCAAGTTGTTAGTTAAGGCAAAATGATGCCTTTCTGGATTCTAGCTTTACAATGTATTTCTTTGACTCATAAAAATTTGCAAATCTGCATATGGCAGAAACTAAGCCTTATAACTCAAGGATATAAATTATTATAATCATGTTCTATTCACATCAAAATCAAAAGTCTGTCTTCTTGTTTAGGCAGCTGTAGCTTTAAAACTCATTTTAAAAAATTAAAAACCCTTTGAGAGGGTATCTCAAGACTCATACAGTCTCTCTGACATTTCTGAAGCATGAGCTCCTCCAGGGAACCAGCAAAGCACAGCATCTCAGGAAGCTCTATGCTTCCTGTAGCACATTTACTTCTATATTTCAGAAAAAGTTTTAAAATTACTTATCATTGAAACATAGAAAAATTACTAGCCTACCAAAGTTTGTAGAAATGTATATAATGAACTCATAATGCAGTCCACACCTAGCAGTTCCAGGACTCTTCTAATCACAAATAGATTAATTGAGCAATGGTTTAGACTTTGGGTCTCAGGAAGAGATTATCATTCTTACTGTTTCCTTAGCTCAAATATACAACCTAACTTTACCCCTCAAGGAATTAGAAAAAGAAGAAAAAACAAAACCCAAAGTTAGTAGAAAGGAGGAAATAACAAAGATCAGAAGAGAAATAAGTAAAATATATACTAAAAACAATAGACAATATCAATGACACTAAGAGCTGTTTTTTGAAAAGATACACAAAACTGAAAAAAGCTTTAGCTACACTCACCAAGAAAAGAGAGACCTAAAATGTATAAAATCAGAAATGAAAGAAAGGTGAAGTGATCAGGAACTTCTGGCCAAGATGGAGGCATAGGTAGATACACTTTACCTGCTTGCAGAATCAAAAGAAGGACAACAACCAATTTAAAAACAAAAAACAACCAGAACTGCCTGAAAAATTGAACTGTATGGAAGTCCAACAACCAAGGAGTTAAAAAAGAAACATTCATCCAGACTAGGGCACCAAGACAAAGAAATATGGCCAAAATGAAAGAACAGAGAAAAACTCCAGAAAAAGAACTAAGCAATGAGGAGATAGTCAACCTATCAGATGCAGAGTTCAAAACACTGATAATCAGGAAGTTCACAAAACTAATTGAGTATAGCTGCAAAATACAGGAAAAAGTGAAGGCTATGAAAAGTGAAATACAGAAATATATACAGGGAACCAACAGTGAAGGGAAGGAAATTGGGTCTCAAACCAATGTTTGGACCAGAAGGAAGAAATAAACATTCAACCAGAACTAAATGAAGAAACAAGAATTCAAAAAAATGAGGAAAATTCCTAAATCTCTGGGACAGCTTTAAACATTTCAACATACGAATCATTGTGGTGCCAGAAGGAGAAGAGGAAAAGCAAGATATTGAAAATTTATTTGAAAAATAATGAAGGAGAACTTCCCCAATCTGGAGAAGGAAAGAGACAAGTCCAGGAAGCTCAGAGTCCCAAAGAAGTTGGACCCAAAGAGGAACACATGAAGACACATCAGTTAAATTACCCAAGATGAAAGATAAGGAAAGAATCTTAAAAGCAGCAAGAAAAAAGCAGAGAATTACCTACCAAGGAGTTCCCATAAGACTATCAGCTGATTTCTCAAAAGAAACCTTTTGGTCAAGAAGGGGCTAGAAAGAAATATTCAAAGTCATGAAAGGCAAGGACCTACATCCAAGATTGCTCTATCCAGCAAAGCTATCATTTAGAATGGAAGGGCAGATAAAGTGCTTCCTGGACAAGGCAAAGTTAAAGGAGTTCATCATTACCAAGCCCTTATTATATGAAATGTTAAAGGGACTTATCTAAGAAAAAGAAGAAGATAAAAGATACAAACAGTAAAATGACAACAAACTCACAACTATCAATCAAAACAAACTGCCCGGCTGGTGTAGCTCAGTGGATTGAGCGCGGGCTGGGAACCAGAGGGTCCCAGTTAGATTCCCAGTCGGGACACATGCCTGGGTTGCAGGCCAGGTCCCCAATGAGGGCCATGTGAGAGGCAACCATACATTGCTCTTTCTCCCTCCCTTCTCCTCTCTCTGAAAATAAATAAATAAAATCTTTAAAAAAAATAAAAACAAACTAAGCAAACAACTAGAACAGGAACAGAATCAGAGAAATGGAGATCACATGGAGGATTATAGGGGGAGGGAGAATAATGGAGGAAAAGGTACAGGGAATAAGACGCATAAGTGGTAGGTACAAAATAGACAGGAGGAGGTTAAGAAAAGTATAGGAAATTGAGAAACCAAAGAACTTATATGTATGACCCATGGACATGAACTAAGGAGGAGGATGCTGGAAGGAATGGGGGTACTGGGCAGAGGGGGATTAAGAGGGGAAAAAAATGGGACAACTATAATAGCATAATCAATAAAATATAATTATAAAATGAAAAAGAAGAAATGTTACAACTGACACCACATAAATACAAAGAATCATAAGAGAATGCTATGAACAATTATACACCAATAAATTGGACAACCTGAAAGAAACAGATAAATTCCAAGAAACATACAACTACCAAGGCTGAATCATAAAGAAATAAAAATTCTGAACAGACTGAGTACTAGTAAGGAGAATGAATTTATAAATCCAAAACCTCACAACAAAGAAAATCCAGGACCAGATGGCTTCACTGATTAATTCTACCAGACATTTAAAGAGAATTAATATCAATACTCAAACTCTTCCAGAACAATTATTTTTTTTAAAAAGGAGAGAACACTTCCAAATTCATTTTATGAAGCCAGCATTACCCTGATACCAAAACCAGACAAAGATGCCACGAGAACAGAAAATTACAGTACATTATCCCTGACTAACATACACGCAAAAATCCTCAACAAAATATTATCAAACCAAATTCAACATTAAAAGGATCATACATAATGGTCAAGTGGGATTTACTCAAGAGGTGCTAGGATGGTTCAAAACCCATAAATCAATGTCATATACCATATTAACAAAATAATAAAAATCATATGATAATTTCAATAGCGTTTGACAAAATTCAATGTTGGTTAATGATAACATTTCTTACCAAAGTGAGTACAGAGGAAACATATCTCAACATAATAAAGGCCATATATGATAAGCCCAGAGTTAAACATCGTAGTCATAGTAAAAAGCAGAAAGTTTTTCCTGTAAGGTCAATGAGACAAGGATGCCCAGTCTCACCACTTTTACTCAAAATAGTATTGGAAATATTATCCATAGCAATTAGGGAAGAAAAAGAAATAAAATTGGAAAAGGAAAAGGAAAACTGTCACTTTTAGCAGCTACCATACTATATGTGGAAAATCCTAAAGACTATCAAAGAACTGTTAGAACTAATAAACAGAGTAATGTTGCACAATATAAAATCAGTATACAAAAATCTGTTGTATTTCTATACAGAAATAACAAACTAGCAAAAAGAGAAATTAAGAAAACATTTCCATTTTCAATTGCATCAAAAGAATGAAATACCCAGGAATAAATTTAACCAAGGAGGGAAGACCTATACACCAAAAACTGTGAGATACTGATAAAAGAAATTGAAGAAGACACAAATAACTGGAAAGATATTCTGTGCTCAAGAACTGGAATAAATCATATTGTTAAATGCCCATACTATCCAAAGCAATCTACAGATCCAATGTAATCCCTATCAAAATTCCAATGGCATTTTTCACAAAATTTTTTTAAACTAAAATTTATATGGAACCACAAAAGACCCAATAGCTAGAAAAAGAAAAACAAAGCTAAAGACATCTCACGCCCTTGTTTCAAACTATATTACAAAGCCACGGTAATCAAAACGGTATGGTTTGGCTATAAGAATAGACACAAAGATCAACAGAACAGAATAGACAGCCCACAAATAAAACCACATATATATGGCCAATTAATTACCAACAAAGGAGCCAAGATTATGAAATAGGGTGTCTCCTCAACAAATTAAACTGGACAGCTACATGAAGAAGAATGAACCTGGACCAGTATCTTATACCATACAAAAAAAATTAATTCAAAATGGATTAAAGACTTGAGCATAAGACCTGAAACCATTAAACTCCTAGAAGAAAACATAGGGAGTAAGCTCCTTGACATCAGTCTTGGTGACGATTTTCTTGTTTTGGATTTGACACCAAAAGCAAAAATAGACAAGTGGCACTACATTGCACTAAAAAGCTACACAACAAAAACTTTAAAAAAATTTAAAAATCACCAACCAAGTGAAAAGGAAACCTAAATAATGGGAGAATATACTTGCAAATCATGTATCTGTTAAGGAGTTACTATTCAAAGTGTATAAAAGAACTCATACAACTCAATAATAATAAAACCACCTATCCAATTTAAAAATGGTCAGATAATCTGAATAGACATTTTTCCAAAGACTTACAGATGGCCAAATGATAAGGAAAAGGTGCTCAATATTACTAATCATCTGGGAAATGCCAATCACATCCACAATGGGATATCACCTCATACCACTAAGAATGGCTATCATCGAAAAGACAAACGACAAATGTTGGTAAGGATGTGGAGAAAAGGAAACCTTCCTGCACTGTCGGTGAGAATGTAAATTGGTGAAGCCTCTATGGAAAATAGTATGGAGGTCCTTCAAAAATTAAAAATAAAATTACAATATGATCCAGCAATTCCACTTCTGGGTATTTATCCCCGAAAAAAGAACACACTAATTCAGAAAGATATATGTACCCTCAAGTTCACTGCAGCTTTAGTTACCACAACCAAGGTATGGAGGTAACCTTAGTGGCCATCAGTGAATTAATCGCTAAAGAAAATGTGATTTGTAATATGTATAAATGTGCATGTGTGCGTATATACACACATATATACATAATGGATTTATACGATGAATTATTATTCATCCATAAAAAAAGAAGGCAATCTTGCCATTTATACCAACATGAATGGACTTTGAGGGCATTGTGCTAAGTGAAATAAGTCAGAGATAGACAAATACTGTATGATTTCACTTATATGTCGAACCTAAAACAACAAAGAAGTTCATAGCTACAGAGAACAGATTGGTGGTTGCCAGAGGTGGGGTTTGGAGGTGGGTGAAATGGGTGAAGGGGGTTAAAAGGTACAAACTTCGGGCCCTGGCTGGTGTAGCTCAGTGGATTGAGCGCAGGCTGGGAACCAGAGGGTTCCGGTTCGATTTCCAGTCGGGGCACATGCCTGGGTTGCGGGCCAGGTCGCCAGTGAGGGCCATGTGAGAGGCAACCACACATTGCTCTTTCTCCTTCCCTTCTCCTCTCTCTGAAAATAAATAAAATCTTTTAAAAAAAATTAAAAATAAATAAATAAAATCTTTAAAAAAAATAAGGTACAAACTTCCAATTATAAAATAAATAAGTCCTGGGGGTATAATATACAGCACAGTGACTACAGTTACTAATACTGAACTATATATTTAAAAGTTGTTAAAAGAATATATCTTAAATGTTCTCATTACAGACACAAATTTTTAACTACATATCATGATGACTATTAACTAGACTTACTGTGGTGATGATTTCACAACAGATACAAATATTGGATCATGTTGTACACCCAAAATTAATACAATGTTATATCTCAGTACAAAAACCATGGCTATAGTAAGTAGAATCATACAATTCTGGAAGCCTACATAGGACATTCAGGAAACTGGAAGGGAGACCCTGGCCACAGCCTGGTGAAGATGGTTAGGGCACAGAAGGAAGGCTTCCCAGGAGGAAATAACACCTGAGCTGATCTTAAAGGAGAAGTAGGAATTAGCCTTACCAAATGGACTATATGGGTGGGGAAAGAGAGCACAGAGGCTAGAGATGAGGTTTTGTTGTAATTTTATTTATTTTATATTCTCTTTTCAGAGCCCTACACCCATTTATCATCTTTTTGTTCACTTAGGAACTGACCATTAATGAAACTCCCTCGTATTATTTGTAAAGATATGTCCCAGTTCCAATAGACTGATTCTGCTTTTCTTGTATGTGTATGTAAAGTCTTGTTAATAGGTAACACATTGTACAACATAAATATTGAAAGATATAAGAGTATACAGTGAAAAGCAAGTTCACCTGCCATCCAGTTCCCTTTCACAAGGGAACCACAGGTCCTAGTTTTCCAAGACTTCTTCAAATAAACATTTCTGGTTCTTAATAAAAATTTTGGCTGTATCCACTTTCCACCTGCAACTTTAGCATCTGAAAAAATGTTGGATGCTTCCAGGCTCCAGGTGCTCACAGGTTTTCTAAACACTAATTAGTACCAGAGAAGTATCCCAGGTGCCCTAGGACAAATGTCTTCTCCCACAGCTTCTTTACAAGAGCTAACATCAAATAGGCTGGGGCTGGTTCCGAGGAAAAACTGAACCAGAAGACATGGCGGCTTTCTTCAATTATGTAAAGGACTCCAGTGGGGAAGAGAGATTAGAGTTGGTCCGCATGCTGTCAAAGGGGAAACTTGAATAGATAGGAGCAAGCGACGGGGCCCCATGAAGGTGGGCTGTCTGTCAGAGCTGCCTAAGGAATGGGATCCATGGCAGCCTGAGTCCATGGTAATTTAGGAAAGGACTAAGCACAAAGAAGGTACAGACTAAATGATAAGATCAATGCTTCTGAAAGCAAGATACAGACCCATTAGAGAATGTTCATTTTAGCGGCACAAAAATGAGGGGTTTGTTTTGTTTTGAATTTATTTATTTATTTTAATTGTTCAAGTACAATTTTCTGCCTTTTCCCCCATCCCAGTCCCACCCCCCAGCCCTCCCCACCTCCCTCCTGCTTCCACGTGCCCCACCCCGTTATTTTCCATGTGTCCTTTATACTTGTTCCTGCAAACCCTTCACCCTTTCCCCTGAAATTCCCTCCCCTCTCCCCTCTGATCACTGTCAGCCTATTCTCAATTTCAGTGTCTTCGGTTATATTTTGCTTGTTTGTTTGTTTTGTTGATTAGGTTCCTGTTAAAGGTGAGATCATATGGCATTTGTCTTTCACCACCTGGCTTATTTCGTCTAGTATAATGCTTTCCAATTCCATCCATGCTGCCGCAAAGGGTAGAAGTTCCTTCCTTCTTTCTGTTGCATAGAATTCCATTGTGTAACTGTACCATAGTTTTTTGATTCATTCATTTACTGATGGACACCTAGGATGCTTCCAGCACTTGGCTATTGTAAATTGTGCTGCTATGAACATTGGGGTGAATAGGTCCTTTTTGATTGGTGTTTCAGAGTTCTTAGGATATAATCCTAGCAGTGGAATTGCTGGGTCAAAAGGGAGTTCCATTTTTAGTTTTCTGAGGAAATTCTATACTGTTTTCCATAGTGGTTGCACCAGTCTGCAATCCCACCAACAGTGCAGTAGGGTTCCCTTTTCTCCACAACCTCTCCAACACTTATTTGTTGCTTTGTTTATGATGGTCATTCTGACCAGTGCGAAGTGGTATCTCATTGTGGTTTTAATTTGCATCTCTCTGATAGCTAGCGATACTGAGTATCTTTTCATGTGTTTCTGGACCTTCTGTATGTCCTCCTTTGAGAAGTGTCTGTTCAAGTCCTTTGCCCATTTTTTAATTGGGTTTTTTGTCTTCCTGGAGTGGAGTCAAATGAGTTCTTTATATATTTTGGAGATCAAACCCTTGTCTGAGGTATCATTGGCAAATATGTTTTCCCATACGGTTGGTTCTTTCTATTTTAATTCTGTTTTCTTTAGCCGTGCAGAAGCTTTTTATTTTAATGAGATCCCATGTCTTTATTCTTTCCTTTATGTCCCTTGCTCTAGGGGACATAGCAGTGAAAATACTGCTGCATGAAATATCTGAGATTTTCCTGCCTATGTTCACCTCTAGGACTTTAATGGTGTTAAGACTTATAGTTAAATCTTTTATCCACCTTGAATTTATTTTTGTGTATGGTTTAAGTTTGTGCTCGAGTTTCACTTTTTTGCATGTAGCTGTCGAGCTCCCCCAACACCATTTGTTGAAGAGGCTATTTTTACTCCATTTCATGTTCCTGCCCCCTTTGTCAAAAATTAATTAAGACTTGGATTTATTTCTGGGCTCTCTGTTCTGTTCCATTGCTCCACCTGTCTGTTTTTATGCCAGTACCAAGCTGTTTTGATTACAGTGCCCTTTGTAATACAGTTTGGTATCAGTTATTGTGATCCCTCTTACTTGCTCTTCTTTCTCAAAATTGCAGCAGTTATTCAGGGCCATTTATGGTTCCATATACATTTTTGAAGTGTTTGTTCTATATCTGTGAAATATGCCATTGGTACTTTAATAGGTATTGCATTGAATCTATAAATTGCTTTGAGGAGTATGGACATTTTGATGATGCTAATTCTTCTGATCCATGAACACGGTATATGTTTCCATTTGTTTGTGTCTTCCATGATTTCTCTCTTCAGTGTTGTGTAGTTTTCTGAGTACAGGTCTTTTACCTCCTTGGTTAGGTTTATTCCCAGGTATTTTATTTTTTTTGTTGCTATATCAAATGGGATTTTTTTCCTGATTTCTGCTTCTGATGTTTCATTGTTGGTATACAAAAATGCCTTTGATTTCTGGATATTGACTTTGTATCCTGCTGTTTTGCCAAATTCATTTATTAGGTCGAGCAGTTTTTTTGGCAGAGTCTATAGGATTTTCTATGTACACTATCATGTCATCTGCAAATAATGACAATTTTGTTTCCTCTTTTCCAATTTGGATGCCTTTTATTTCCTTTTCTTGTCTGATTGCTGTGGCTAAAACCTCCAATACTATGTTGAATAGAAGTGGTGATAGTGGGCAACCTTGTCTTGTTCCTGATCTTAGTGGGAAAGATTTTAGTTTTTGCCCATTGAGTATGATGTTGGCTGTAGGTCTCTACTATATGGCCTTTATTATGTTTAGGAATTCTCCCTCTATTTCCACTTTGCTGAGTGTTTTTTATCATAAATGGGTGCTGTACCTTATCAAATGTTTTTTCTGCATCTATTGATATGATCATGTAATTTTTGTCTTTGCAAAAGTTAGTTTTTAAATGGTTAGTGTCATGTTTATTAGAAAAATATATAACTAATAACAATAGCTAGCATTTTGTGAGCACTTACCACTACAACTATTTTCCATTCTTTCTTTTCACTTAATCTTCATGAAAACTTATGAGACAGGCACTACAATTATCCCCATTTTGCACTTGGGAAAATAGAGACACAGAGAGGAGAGACTTGCTCCAGGTTATGACACCAGTTACAGGTGGAGCTGGGATTTGAACCCAGACAGTTGGCTCCAGTGTCCAAGCTGCAACATTATAAAATCCAGGTATTATGTTTAGGATGAAACTAAGCTAATATATGATCTAATCTAGAGAAAAAGTATTAAGTAACTATGAGTGCAAGTAGTTCTCAGATATGGCAAAAATCCTGAATACAGCATGCAAATAACTATGTTTGAAATATACCTGTCTAAATGTTTTAATAAGGTTCCTTCCAAGCCATCTTCTAGGATTATGCTATCACCACCAAGAGCTCCTATAATTGAGACCATTCTGTGCTTAGAGAGTACAAATCATTAGAAATGAAGCTATATGGCCAATACTATGCTTTATAGTGCCATAAAAAGCTGCTACATTGCATAGAAACTTTCCTGCTAAGTTCTCCAAAACAGGCACTGGAATTCAGGTATGGACAAACATATCCAAGACCCTGAGTATCATTGGAGGACATGGGGCATCCTGCATCTCCTCCCCCAACCTCTCCCATCCCCACTCCAATGGACTGTATATGCCTTCTCTCACTCAAACCCCACATAAGAGCAGAAAACACAAACATACACAAAAGGAAGGGCTTTAGTGAGGTCAAGCTGCGTTTCGACTTCCTACTGCTTGGGGCTCATCTTTATTGCCTCTGGTTGTACATTATGGGAACACTTCAAACTACAAGGTAGAGCATCTTAGAGTATAATGTTTTCCCCACATCTCCTCAGCAACAGCTACCCTCTCTCCAAGAGAAAAAATCACTTACCCTTTCTTCTGAAATGCAAACTGCAGCATGCAGCATAAAGTAATGCTCCATGTTTAATAAAATTGTTTGTAATAAATACTGTACATAAACTGAGGGAAAACATGAAAGCCTCAAACACAAAAGATGCCCATGCTCAGCTTTCAGGCCATGAAGTGCTGAGGTGCACATCAGCTTCATTGAAACTTCAGACGCCCTACAACAGAGTAATTATCTAATAACTAGGCAGCTCACCCAAATCTATGATGATTTTGCTATAATTAGAAAGTCAGAAATAATGAGCACGTATGTGCATGCCTGGTGCTGGCACAGAAGAGAAAATGCTACTGTGCAGAGGAGCTAAAGTACTCTGGGGTAGGTAAAGCATGTCTTAATTCAATCATCCTTGCAAGTCAAGTGAACCCCTAACTGCTGCTGACTTATTAAAAAAATAAAAATAATTTTTTTAAAAAAACCCTTCAATGGAATGTCACCAACATGAGACCCTTTCTTTGTGTTCTGAAGCCTGCCACACAGAACAGGAAGCGCGTGAAGAGCTATCCCTCCTGGAAAGCATCGAGAACAAGGGAACAATGAGCTTGTCACCTCCATCATCACACGGAATTAAAAAGAAATGAAAAGAAGGAGCTTATACCCTTTGCAACAGCATGGATGGAACTGGAGAGCATTATGCTAAGCAAAATAAGCCAGGTGGTGAGGGACAAATATCATATGATCTCACCTTTAACTGGAACATAATCAACAAAATAAAAAAGCAAGCAAAATATAACCAGAGACATTGAAATTAAGAACAATCTAACAATAGCCAGAGGGGAGGGGGGAGGGGACTGTGGGGAGAAGGGTTTTCAGGAACCACTATAAAGGACACATAGACAAAACCAAGGGGGAGGAGGGAGGCAGGGAGGGGGTGAGTTTGGATAGGGTCGTGGAGAGGGGAGGGGAGAAAACACAGACAACTGTAATTGAAGAACAATAAAGTAATTTTTTAAAAATTTAAAAAATAAAAATAAAAAATAAATTTCTACACTAAAAAGAAAAGAAAAGAGAGAAATGGACTATATGAAGCACCCTGGTAAATACCAGTTACTTCCGATAGATTCTTGGTTATCAGACTGCACTATCAGTTACACTTTTTCTTGGGGAGGGAGTGAGTTAGCATGCAACTTTATTTCTTTTTCTTTAATTAATCTTCCCAAATGATGTGATTTGTCCCTTGCCCTTTGCCCTAGACATTGACAATGCAATTTTAAATGTAAATGATGAAACACAAAGGTTGATTGTAATATCTCAAGGAACCAATTTTCTCTCAAATGGCCAGCAGCCCCAGTTAAGATGCCAAGGGAAAAATCAGATAGATGGGTTTTCTTCATCTGATATATTCCCATTCTGTATTAGACATGACTCTTCCTTTCTCTCTACTTTCACTGTCTTATTTAAAGCATTTTCATCAATGTTTCAATACTCATTTTTAATCTACTCATAAAACAGTTTTTTACTAAAACTTTAAGCCCCAAGTGCCATGCAAGGTACCAAGGAAAAAAGAGCTAGAAGGACTCAATCCATTAATAACACAGACAAACATACAATGGTCAACAGTACAAATCAATAATGTCAATAGTGCAATAGACAGTGTTTGATAGGACCACAGGATTACTGTATTTTTCAGACTATAAGACACACTTTTTTCCCTCAAATTTGGGAGGAAAATGGGGGTACATCTTATAGTCCAAGTGTAGCTTACCTGGCTGTTTAAATTTACATTGGTGAAATATTATGTTATTTATGTTATTAAATATTTTACCACATTTTTTGCTCCAAATTTTTTTTCCCTATTTTCCTCTAAAACCTAGGTGCATCTTATGGTCCTGTGCGTCTTACAGTCTGAAAAATATGGTAATTCCTTCTGCCAGAAACATGGGTAGGAGTGATAAGTGGGTAAGAAAAGGTTTTTCAAAAGAGCAACATTTGAGCTGCGTTTTGATAGGCAAGAGAAGTAGAAACAGTATTTGGGACAAGGAGAAAGGCATGAAGAAAAGTGGAGGCCCAAGTTAAATACCTGGTATTCCCTTGAGCAATTGCAAAGTGGGAATATACATCATACATCATTGAGTTTAAGACATGCTAAGTCCCTGGTGCCTTTAGGACACGTGGGTGGGGAAACCTGAGGAGGAGGAAGTTTGGATGTTAGAAGGGAGGTGAGAGGTTGAAGTTACTACCTAATGATAGCTGAGGCCAAAGAGATGAGATTCCCAGAGAGGGAGTGGCCTGAGAGTAGAGGCCCCAGCACAGACCTCAGCGGACCCTCCCTCGTGCTCAGCAGTGGCACCACCTTCGTTTTCCTTCCTGGGCTCAGTCCCATAGCAGGGCTTAACACATGATCTTTGGGCTAGAATGCTCTTCCCCCTTCCTATCTCCCAACGTTATTCGGGCTTCAGACCTCTGCTTAAAAGTCTGTTCCTCAGGGGGTCCACCCTGAATGCCCTTCCTCTGCGTTCTATAGTTTTACTTCATAGGGCATAAGAAAATTGAAATTATGCAGCAGTGTGGGTAATTTATTTAATGCCTGTTCCCCACTAGACTGCCTGCTTCTCCTCCAGCTCCAGCACAAGGTCTGCCACAATGCACTCTCAGTAAACACTGTCTGAGTATGTCAGGAAGGAGCCATTATCAGAGAGACTGGAGACGGATAAGGAATTAGTAGC
The DNA here is from genome assembly GCA_004026765.1 of Micronycteris hirsuta. Lineage (NCBI taxonomy): Eukaryota > Metazoa > Chordata > Mammalia > Chiroptera > Phyllostomidae > Micronycteris > Micronycteris hirsuta. The sequence goes on along the minus strand of PVJI01006914.1, from coordinate 57,294 downwards.
ATCCAGGGGCCAAAAGGAGCAAGTATATCAGGAAAACTATAGTCAATAATGAGGAAGCTGCCCAGAGAAGAAGCACAATTAAAACACCAAAGAGGCCTACTTCCAAGAATCTTTACAGGGATGATTAAACATCCTAAGGCAGTAATTCAATCAGGTCAAGTACATAAATCAACCCCCTTCAATGGTTTATTGCCTAGATTGTTAAGCCAAACTCCTTAGCAGGACCCCAGGGTTGTTCTCAACCTTATCCTCATCTGATCTCCTCTCAAACCCATATGTTGGCCATCACAGCTTAACCCCTGGCACTGGGCATTCTGACTTCTGCACCTCCCCAGCCCTCTCACTTACCAAACCTAAGGAAAGCCAAGGGAAAATGCTAATTCCTCACCATGGTGACCACTCGTCTGAAGTTCTCAAGCAGCTTTGCTCCACACACTTATAAACTTTCACATACTTTTTAAATTTGTACTTTTTAAACTTTAATCCCCTTTAATTTATCAGCAACTTCCTTGAGAGCAGTAAAACCATATCATATACTTACTTTTGTCTACTCAAAGGTGCTGCAGAAATGATTTACACACAGGCAACCCTCACCTGCCTTTGGAACTCTCACACGTATCCAAATCTGAGCTCCTGATCTGCCCCTCCCATCCTCTGCCCCATCTCAGCCAAATGGCATCCACAATTCTCTTCAGCCAAAGAACTTCAAGCCCTTCTGAGTCCCTTCATCTCTCATACCTCGTATCCAACAGCAAGTCCTGTGGGCCCAACCAGAAAAACATAATCAGAATCCAACTGCTCACCGCATCCACCACCACCAATCCAACCCAAGCTTCTGTAATCTGCCTGCTTTACCACAACCACCTTCTAACTGGTATCCCTGCTTGCTTCCTGGGATTCCTGCAGCCTCTCTTCTCTACAAAATCCCAGCAGTGAGCCTTTCAACATTAAGTTGGATGGTAACACCTCTGCTTGAAACCCTCCAACCTCCTCCCATCTCCTACAGTAAAGTCAAAGTCCTCACAATGGCCTCCAAGGCCCTTTCTAACCACGCCACACCCGACCCAGTCACTGTGCTCTGAATACATCGGCCTCTCTGTGTTCCATTCCCATCTTGGGGTTGCTAGAATTGCCACTCCCTGTGGCTGGAATGCCCTTCCCCAACAGATCTGCAAGCCTTACTCCTCACCACCTTCAGGTAGCCCTGGGAGGCTGTCCCTAATGATCTTATTCAAAATATTAGCCTGTCTCATCATGCCCTATCTTCCCTTCTAATCCTTGCCACTATCTAACATACATACATTTTACTTATTTTCTTTGATTTTTGTCTGTTTTGTCCACTGCTATATCCCCAGTGTCCAAAATATTGCCGGGGACCAATTAAGGACTCAGTAAATATTTACTGAATGTAAATTAATCATCAGATATTTACCTACTCTCTGAAATACATTATTTAATATTCTTTTAAGATTGATCCATGTGCATGTGTTATAAACACTTTTGCTTATAAACCAGGGCCATCCAAAGCCAAAGATGAATAAAAGGGGCCTGCGTACTCCTAAATTTGACCCAAAACCTGCCCCTGGTTGCACACTTTGCTCCCTTTCCCAAACAAGCCTGCATCCTTGTTCAGGGACTCATCAGCCCTCTAGCCTTGGGAAAAAGCCTGAATGTTTCTGGGCTTCAGTTTCCTCTTCTGGAGAACACTTAAACCCCCTGCACAGGGCATAAAATAAGGCAACAAAAATCAGGATAAATGTAACTAGCACAGTAGTTGGAGCCAGGCTTCAATAAAGGCTGGCAATCAATGTCGTCTCCTTTTCTTCCCCTTAATCCACAGAGTAAACACTACTGATGCTTGCCTCCTTGTTGGCCTCCTGGCATAATTCAGTTGCCAAGAACATTTTTCAATCTAGTTGAACACCAAAGTCTGTATTCTTGCCAAATTTTCTCACTAAGGTTTACCAGATGATATATTTAAAAAATAGAATTACTTCAAAGCAAGGTAAAAAGCGAAATGTGAATGGTGCTTTTCTTAAAACACCCAAATCAAATCTGTTAGGACAAAGCCTACTATACAGACTCATCCATTCATTCATTCATTCATTCATTTGAAAAATATAATTTCCTGAAGTCGAACTCTATCATTGATGATAAATTTCAGCATAGTTATTCAGAGTGGACAAAAAAAAGGGTGCAAATGGAAAATTCTACTAAACCTTAGAATTTTAATTCTGATATATGTATGAAAACTCTAACAAAATGGCAAACTCTTCCAATAATTACAAATAGTTTTGTCTATTTCCCATACACCAAGAAAATCTGTGACTTGTCTTTAAAATAGAATTTTTTTATTTTGCAATCATTATAGACTCACAGGAAGTAGCAATAAAAAATAGAAGGAAGTCCCATGGATTCTTCACCTAGTTTGCCCCAATATAACATCCTGCTTAAATTAACTATAGTAAAATATCAAACCAGAAAATTGACATTTGTGAAATCTACAGATTTATCCAGATTTAACCAGTTTTAAATACACTCATTTCCTCATATGTGTATGTGTGTATAGCTCTATGCATTTTTATTGTGGTAAAATACTACACAGGACATACTTTTCACCGTGTTAATCAACTTTAAGTGTGCCTTTCCTTGGCATTAAGTACCTTCACACTGTTGTGCAACCATTCCACCACCCAGCCACAGAGGTCTTCTCATCTTGCAAAACTGAAACTCTGTCCTCATGAAATCTTAACACCCCATTTTCCTGTACTCCCCTTCCCAGCCCTAGAAACCACCATTCTCTATGAATTTCACTCCTCTAGGTACCTCAGGTAGGTAGAATCGTACAATATTTGTCCTTTTGCATCTGGCATATTTCACTTAGCACAATGTCCTCAAGGCTCCTCCATGTTGTAGCACGTGTCAGAATTTCCTGCCTCTTCAAGGCTAAATAATATTCCATTGTGTGTGTATATACCACATTTTGTTTATCTATTCACTCACCAATGAAAATCTGGATTGTTTCCTCCTTGGTCTACTGTGAATAATGCTGCTAGGAACATGGGTGTACAAATATGTGAGTCTCTGATGTCAATTCTTTGACTATTCACCCAGAAGAGAGCAAGACTGCTGGATCCTATGGTAATTCTATTTTCAATTTTTGAGAAATCTTTATGCTATTTTTCATACATGCTGTACCAATTTGCATTCCCACTAACAATATACAAGATTCCAATTCCTCCACATGCTCACCAATACTTGTGATTTCCTGTTTGTTTGTTTGTGTGTTTTAATAACATCCATCCTAATGGGTATGAAGTCCTAATGGGTGGTTTTGAGTTGCTTTTCCAAATGAGTAGTAATATGAGCATATGAGACTAGTTTTACTTTTCATTTTATTTTCCAAAATATTCGTATGTTACATTAATATGTATTTTTCCTATTTCAAAATGCATAGATGTTCGATACTTAACTTTCCTTTTATTCTAACCTTTGCTTTTTGGTGGATAAATACAATGTTATCATCTGAATTGTTACCATGAATACATCAGAGCTTTTACCTGATTCCTGGATTTTGCTCTTCCATTTCACAAAATCCAAGATAGGACAATAAAGTTCGTTAAAGCTTTACTTTATTCATTTACTGCTATGTTTTATAAAAATTCAGTAACAACCTTGATAGATTTGTTCTGATCTTAAAATATATTTTATTGTCTCTCATTAGCCTAAGTAATATGCAAATAAGAGGCAATAATGAGCAGACAGGAGGAAAATGACATTTCAATTTTACCAACAGTAAATTATTTTTTCATATTTTTCAGAGTTGGTGTGAGTTCAGCACGATAAACTTAAATTTCTTCCTTAAATCATAGTATTAACCAAAATGTGTTGAACAAAGAAAGATCAAATATTGGTGAAATAAAGTTTCAGAAAACATATCTAAAGGTTTAATGAAGTGGTGAATGAAGTCTATCAGTAGCTGAATCTCTGTCTTCTTTCAATATGTTGAATGCTTCCTGACTTCAGTTCTCTGCCTCAACCCCATGATCCATCACTTCAGATGTTATTAGTACAAATACCTTCAACCTCTTGCCCCTTGTCTCCCTGACCTGAATCAGTTCATCTGCCTCTAGCTGCTCTGTCCTCCTCTCAGGGGCTGCTGAGCACTGGCCCTGAAAACCACACAATCAGGCCAATGGTGCTGGCACACAAGTCTAGTGTCAATGCCAACTGGACACGCAACGCTAAAAGGAGTCTCACACCTCACTTTAGAGTTCTCTTCTTACTCCCATCAATTTTCAACCTCTGCTAGATCATTAAAGGGCTCTATTATTCAATGAAGATCATTTAACACCCTCTCTTAATGCACACCAAATAGACCCTGTTTGGGAGATACTCACTTTCTCAAATTTGTAGCAACGATGTCTCAGGATTGTTTTCAAACAAGGGGAGCCCCAGGTCAAGTTCTGAACATCAATGTTTTCTGATCACTAGTACATAAAATAACGGGCCAGAGTACTACACTCAGGGTCTAAAAGTTGAACTTCCTAGTTAGGATTAACAACACAGAGGAACACGACAGTGGGGGAAAGAAAAGAAGCCTTTAAATAGTCATTAAACTTTATTCCCCACTGGTTCTAGAAACCAGTATTTCTTAAGCCACAAAGCTCAATGTTTGAAAGTATTCTGGGCCATTACCCTAAAGGCCAACCAGAAAATAGGTTTTATCCTCATATACATCAATTAAAATCTTACAGAGCCACAAAGCATGCCCCCTAATCTACCTCCCATCACTCAAGCGGTCAAGTGCCAACCTTGCACGTTTGGGGATGTGATGAAACAGAGAAGCCAGCAGCTCTGAGCCCTGGGCTGCCTATGGGACAACAAGCACCACGGCAGAGAATCAGAATCCATCATCCAGATGCTACCTTCGCTCTTATAAACCAACAATGGCCCCAGCAACACAAGAATTTAATTGCAGTGTATAACCTCAAGAGATAAAGTATACATACACACATATTACTACAGACCAGTGGGAAACCTCTGAATATCTTCTTAGAGGTTCATTTATCAAAGTGTCGTCACCACTACATTAGGTACAGGATCCATAGTAACCTCACATTAAATTTGTTTCTCTTAACTGAACAAGCGTCAACGAGTAATGGGAGATTTTTTGGCTTCCTACAATATGTCATTATTATGACATGACATGCTCTGTTATACTTCTACTGGCTTACAAGTTATAAACCATGGATCAGATTTGCTTTCTTAGTTTTACTAAAAACGAGCTTTCAGACAGGCAAAGTTGTCTATACACATATCTACCACATTGTCTTAATTATAAATTATTTTTAATAATTATACTAATCATGAAATAGCAACAGGCTACTTAAAAAAAGTATCTTTTAAAATAGCACTTAAACCCTGGCCGGTGTGGCTCAGTTGGTTGGGTATCATTTTACAAAGCAAAAGGTCACCAGTTCAATTCCTGGTCAGGACACATGCCTGGGTTGCAGGTTTAGTCCCTGGTCAGGATGTGTACAAGAGGCAACTGACTGATGTTTCTCTCTCACATCAATGTTTCTCTCCCTCTCTCCATCCCTTCCTCTCTCTAAGAAATAAAAATAAATTAAAAATAGCACTTAAAAGAAAAATAATAATAAGCAATGTATAAACACTTACCTCCCAGGAAACAAAACAATCAGAATTTGGGAAATAAAACCAGAAATAAAAGAGCAAATTAATTTAATAAACATGTATTGACAACCTATTACATGCCAGGCATTGTTCTAGCAACTGGAGCACAACAGGGAGTGTAGGGGATACTGCTTTGACTGTACAGCCAGCATATATTTCATCCCTCCTAATAAAACCCCGATGTTTTTCATGTGCTCACCTCTCCTCCAGTGCATTTCCACAGAAGCTGGCCCTACCCTTAGCCCCATGGGTGAGCCCGACTGATCCGAAGGACATCCCATGCTCATCACCAGAGATGGGTTCAAGAATGGGGCTCCGAATCATCCTGGGCCAAAGACTCATGAACACTGCTTTTCCTGGGGGCCTTTGGGGCAGATCTTCCTCAATCTTCTGTGACCTCCAAACAGTAGCTCTCGCCCTCCAGACAGGGTGCTGAGATGAGACGCTTTGAAGTGCGTGGCCATCTTTAGAGTGGCTTGAGGACATGCGGGAGTGCAGAGCCAAGAGGCCCACGTGGACACGGAGCTGGAACCCCTGGGTAACGTCACGCTGCATCCTAGCCTACCTCTCAGCTTTGGCATCTGTGTGCTGGTAAATCTCAGTAGCTGGATGTTCTGCGCCAGCACCTACAGGCAACTCTTCAAGGACAAATAGACACAGTCTCTTTGCTCAGCATTTATAATCTGGGGGAAGCGGTCAAGACAGGATTCATTGAAAATCAGACTCCTTAATTTTAAAGGAAGGCAGAGATTGGACAGATTGGAAGGGCCAAACCCTCCTCCGAGAGGCATGTTCCAGGTACTAATGAACCGTTTTAATAACAGCATCTCAGAATAATGGTGTGCAGGCAGCTGTAGGTGTTCAGTCCTTCCTGTCATTCTGCCAGCCATCCAAGTCCCATCAATTTTTAAATTAAAAAACATTTTAAAGAGGTTGTAGTAGGCAAAACAAGCAATGAATAAAACAAATACTAGAACATATAAATCACAAACCTTCAAAATAATCAGTTAATTGCTGTAAATCCTTTAATAAGAATAATTCTAACTTACTGATACATTCTTAGCATCAATGAAGAAAAAACATTTTTTCAATTAAAAGTACAGTTTTATCATTCTTACTAATACCAAGTTGTTGAGATGGTCATCAATATTCTTGAATGACACAAAGTGATCGATTATAGAATTTAGCTGAATAATTTTCTCCCTGGGAAGAAGCTAAATCCATATCAATCCAGCAGCATATACAGTCAGCCTTCAGTATCTGCAGGTTCTGTACCCCCTGATTAATAGTACTCCAAAAACAAGTTAAGTTCTTGCTGACATGCACTATGCAGTTAGGCCATGATTGTTGCATGCATACTAAACTTGTACACACTTTTTTTCCTTGTCATGATTCCCTGAACAATACAATATAACAACTATGTACATGGTATTTACATTGTATTAGGTATTATAATTAAGCTAGAGAGGACTTAAAGCATATGAGAGGATTGAGTAGGTTCTACACAAAGACTACACCATGTTATAGAAGAGACTTGAGCTTCTACAGATTTTGTCATCCATGGGGCGGGGGCAAGTCCTGGAACCAATTCCCCGAGAATACTGAGAGACAGCTACTTTTACTTATGGTTGTTTTTCTTCCACAATCTCTCAGACTAAGTTAATCCTTAAATATTAAACATCAACATGAATACAAACACAACATACAGGCCTATTACAGCAGCAACATAAAGGCATACCCAGGAAAAGAAAACAAAAGAAAACAAAAAATAAATCAATTTAATCTTAGCTTGGAGTTTTTCTAACCAAGAGCAAATAACCTGCACTGAATTCATTTATTCATCCACTTAATACATTTTTACTGAGCACCTATTAATGTGCCAGGTACTATACTAGTAGGGGTTCCATCGGATCCTTCCTTCATGACACTGTTGAGCAGAGAAAACAAATAACCTGATGGTAAGATCAAAAACTTAGCTTCGGAGGTTCTACTCATCTCAGGACAACTGATACCAATCACTTGTAAGTGGATTCCTTCTAAGGGGCCTTAGAATGAAATCCACTTACAACTAAATAAGATTTCCATAATAAATTGTGAAAGAGAAATAATAATTTATGTGGCAGCCAACCCCCATTGGCCACAACGATCCATGACTCCTGGTACTCTTGTCCTCACATTCATCCCCCAGCGAACCCGAGTTGGCCCTGTGTGACTAGTAGTTGGTAAAAGTGACAGTATGTGACTGCTGATGCTAAGGGACAACAGGTATTGAAGCTTCTACTTTGGCCTCTTGAATCACTTGCTCTTGAGGAAGCTAGCCACCACGTCATGAGAACACTCAAGCACACTCACAGGAAGACCCCACACGAGGAGAAAATGGGACTCCAGGCCAAGAGCCAGCCACATGAATGAGCCATTCCAGCCTAGTCATGCCTACTAACGACTGCAGCCTCCGCTGATATATGACCAACACCAGCGGAGACACCCCAAAACAGAACTAGCCAGCCAACTCTCCTAAATTTCTAACAGAAACCATGAGAGATAATAAATGTCCCTGATTTTAAGTTTTGTGTGATTTCTTACACAAAATAAACTGAATGCCTTATCTTAAAAATGGTTTTAAAAAGAAATTTATTTAATCTAATATTTAAGAATATTTTTAAAAATCATTCTTAAAACAAAAGTATGAATCAAGTGTTGATTAGAGAGGTGGATAACAATTCCCCCAAAATGCTGTACAACAGCAAAATACAAAACCTTTATTTTCACTCTGAACTTTTACAGGACAAAAATAAAGAAGGTGGTTTCTATAAAAAATAATCAATTTTGTCAGAGTAGCTCTTTGATTTCCAAATTATTGTTTGTTGAAGGTTCCTCTTTGTCCATTATATCTTCTTCCAACTACGAACACATATAACTCCGCTGACTCTTTATTAGTCACCATTGTATACAGTTCTAGTAGGTCAGCATCACTAACATCAAAGTCACGAAATTCTGCATATCTGGCAATATGTGTAATTTTTCTTTGGAACCAATTAGCACTACACTGTTGTAAACGGCCAACAATCAACTAGAGATTAAATAATACAAGACACTGAGAGGATGACTGGAGATAGAGGCTAATGTTAAGGCAAGAGGTTTTTTTAAGTGAGAACTAATTTTATCTGTCATCAGTTCACAAATATTTTTATATTATGATAATAATTTTCCTATTAAATGTTGTACAAGACTCTAATAATTAATATTTGGATACATATGACGGCATTTACAGGAGGACTTGGCCTCATTCCAAACTGGATTCGGTATCACAGAGGCTTCCCAAGAAGTGGCACTTGTGCTCCCATCCAGATGACCAGTGTGGGCTAACCCAGCAAAGAGAGAAGAGAAAAACACAAGACAGAGAAAACAGGATGTGCCTAAAGATTGTTTGCAGGAGATAGTGGAATTGAGAACAAACTGACAGTAACCAGAGGGGAGATGAGAAGGGATGAAGGGGGAAAAGGGGGAGTGTTTTTCAGGAACATGTATAAAGGACACATGGACAACACCAAAGGTGGGTAGGATCGAGGGCGGGAGGTGGGGATGGCTGGAGTGGGGAGCAGTGGTGGGAGGGAAATAGAGACAACTATACTTGAACAACAATTAAAAATGTAAAAAAATGTAAAAAAATAAAATGTAAAAAAATAAAATTTAATTTAAAAATTTTGTTTAAAAAAGATTGCTTAGAGGGAGCAAATGTTTCCTCATTGCATGTTTAAGAATCTCAAAGATGTGCTATTGAAATATATTATTCCTCAATGTACCGCCATACTTCCATTTTGGTATGCTGGCAATATATTTTTTTTTCAGTTTTCATTTATCTAAAAATGTCTTTGTTTTGCCTTTGTCTTTGAAGGTTATTTTCACTAGTTATAGAATTTTGGTTTGGCAGTTATTTTCCTTTAGCTTTTTTAACACATCATCTTGTTGTCTTTTGGTTTTCATTGATTCTATTTTAAAAAGTCAGCTGTCAGTTTTATTGCTACTCTGTTGAAGTAAACAGTGTATTTGGGGTTTGTGGAATTTTTTGAATCTATGATGTCTCTCATCAGATTTGGGAAATTCACACCCATTATCCCTTCAAATATTGTTTATGCCCCGCAGATCTCCCCTTGGTAGATCTCAAACCTACTACATCCAAAACAAAACTTTTGTTTTTCTCCCCAAAACCTACTGTTCTCCAAGTCTCCCCAACTAAGTAAAAAGCATCACATCCACCCAATTGCTGAGGACAAAAGCCTAAGAGTGCTCCTCAATTCCTCTCTTTCCTTGACACCTCCCAAGTATTCAATAAATCTTTGGAAATGTACTCTAAACTCAGCCACTCTCCCCCTCAACTGCCCACCATCACCAGCCTCCATCCCACTTGTCTCTCATGCAGATTCCTTGTACAGAAGTCTCCTGACTGGACTCTCGCAGTCTACTCTCCATGCAGAACCACAGTCATCTTTTTAAAGCAGGAATCAGGTCACATGCTTCTTTCCCCTCCTAAAAATCTCCAATGTCTTATCACCCTGCTATCTTTCTTCTGACCTGCTCCTACAAGCTCCTATGTCTTGCTAACCACCATTTTTGACCAATTGCAAATCTAACTAAATCTGATAAATACAAAGCTAAATAATCACCAGAAGCATGGACACTGATAACCATAGGAATCAATGTGAGGAGATGGTGAATGGCCCAGCAAAGAATTTCACTGCAGAAGAGATGAGAGAAGCTGTGATGTGGAATTCCACTCCAGAAGGCCCTCCTGCCCACATTCTGTCATTTGTCTGCTTCTCCAGCGGAGGCCATTTGTCCAACCCCATTCAGGTAATGGGAATACTATCCAGACTGTTGTTGTTTTGTTACTCAAACAATAAGAGATATTTCATTTGGATTCCTCCTTAAGATCTAAGTTTTTTTAATAAAGTCAAAAATTCAATCTAATAATTTTCTGCACATCTTATTACTACTGTGTATACAGAAATCAGAGTCTTCATTAGCCCAGGAGTGAACATTTTAAAGTAATTCAAATATTTCTGTATTGCACGGAAAACAGACACAAAATACAGGGATCCAACCCTTGGTTTTTTGTTTTACTGCTTATTTTTAACAAAACTCTATGAACTCTAGCCATTGTCAAATTGCTTTAATAACCAGTTAATATGAAATAGAATTTAATAGCTTTGAAAGGATTCTGTGACCAATGCCATTGTGAAGTCATTTGAACAATGAGCTATCCAGTTAACCTCATTGGAAGCTGGCTTTAATTACTTAGCTGTGAGAACTTAGAAACCCAGAGGAAATTAAGACAGTTGGGTCCAACCAGGGCAAGAGCTGAAGCCAGAGTCAAGATTCTAAAGAGCTCAACAGCTCTAAATATTCCTTCCCTTTGAGAAGAATTTGCAGGTGATTTGCAGATGATCGAATCAATCCTGTATAAGCCTTACAGCTGGGTGGCTTTGAAAGAGAAGTTTCTGGCAATTTTCCTGGATACTACTATGTTCACCAGCCTTCTCCTTTCTGCTTACACCCAAGAGCTAATGGGAAACCAAAAGCATCCCGCGCACACATCGTGGAGTGGGGTGCTGAGAAATGTCCTGGAGATCACCCAGCCCAATGCCTCCCAAATCTGGTCTGACATAAAGTGATCCTCCAGCCCATAGTGGAATTTTTAATAGCATATAATGAACTCTTTTACATATAGCTGAATTTACTCCACCTCTAAAGGACTAATAGTCTGAGATTAGAGCTGTCCTACTTCTCTGGCATTAAAATGTCCTTTTATTAACTCTCTGTATGTAACAAAAGCAAGAAGAGAATGACAGTATGGTGGTGGGTGATGACTGAGGATTTATTTTTAACTTACTTGGTTGGCAAAATTAAAATTTGGACTATTTTTCCCAGAACTATCCAATCCCTGAAGTCCAAAACGCTAAGGATGCACTGATCTACATCAAATTTTCTCCTTATAAGACCTGAGTCCTGCTGATGGATAAAAGCTCAATGGGAGAAATGTGAGCAGCAGCAAACGGAACTGAAGGAACACCTGGGGTCCAGCAATGTAACCTGGTGATGAGTCACCCACTCCTCCCCCTACAGGTCCAAATTGAATGATGAGAGATGAGCTTAAATGAACAGAACACCACTGGTGTTGCACCTCTGATGACTCTGGGTGACAGTTAAGCCACCACAGAAATGTAGGTTCCAAGACTGGAAACAAACGACCTTGTCACACAGGACAGCACTATTGTAAGGTAATAAACTACACATTATTATAGCCCACCCGAAATGCACTAGTTGTCAACGTGGGAGAAAATGCTGTTCTCCTGACATCCATTTCTTGCTATTTTTTCCTTAAAGCAATCTTGTGATCCCTTCATCCCTGCTTAGGCAGATAAAAATTAGTGATATGAACAGAATGTGCTTTGAATTTCTTAGAATCAGGTGCAAAAATTATGCAGTTATCTAATTATTTTTGTTGGTCTTTTAAGGATTTCCTTCAACAGATCATAACTAACTGTCCCAGGACTTCAAACCACAGGGCCCAGGAGTCTGAGCAAACAATTCATACCTTGGTGATGACAGATGTGCCCAAAAGGCCCAGCATTTGCAATCACTCCCCTGGGTCCTTGTACCAGTACTTCAGAAAAAAGAAGGGAGGCTGCAACTGTCCCTGTGACAAAAGAGTAAGCATGGGACACAAATGCAAAAGCCGCCTACATCCTCACAACAGCGGAGGAGAGTCACACTGCTGGGAACACAGTCGGTTTACAAAAGGCGACACTCTCTGCGTGACACAGGGACGCCCACTGTTCATGTTATTATTGAAGGAAACCCATACACACTGATAAGGAATGACAACAGAATTTAAATGCAATGTGCATCTTCAGGTATGAAAAGCTTTAACTTTCCCTCCCACTGGGTATTTTGTAAGCAATACAAAGTGATGCTTATCAGAAAAGACAAAATCAGCGGTGAAACCTTGAATCAATTTCTCCTTGTCCAGAATCATCTGGCACTATTAGCAGGTCCAGGACTAACAGAGTCTTTCTCTGCTTTTCTCTTGTAATTTTTTCTTAAATTTTAAAATGTATATTAAATCAAGTATGAGGGGGGAAGTGGGGAGAAAAGAAAGAGGGCTTTGGCTACAAATCCCAAAAAGTTAGAGCCATGAGCCAATTGTATTTGCTTAATATAAGGAGCAAATGTCTTGGCAACTTGTGTTGCCCAGGAGGAGTAGACAGCTCACATTCTTTCACCATCGCTCCGCCTTCCTCTGTCTACCACCTTCCAGTGAAGCACAGCAGGCGTAACTTGATGTTTGTGTGAGTTTGCAGGGGACTTAGAGATTATTTACGTAACTTCAACTTTGGCTTCAGCAGTGGGTGTAAGATGCATTTTGATTCCTTCATGATCTATAGCCATCCTTAAAAGCTTTACCTGCATTGTAAAACTCATTTCACAATTTCAATAAGTCTTCAATTATTAATATGTTTTAGGAGGATGGAGCAACTTTTAACATGCAGGCATGGAAATCATATACAGAGGGATATCCAATAACCCTTTGATCGATCCTTGTATCGGTTACTACCTGACAAAGAAAACTGTCTAGTTGTCAACCAAAAGTAAAAGCTGAATTAAAACTATTACAAGTAAAAGTGAAAATTATTTATGCCTTCTCTACAACTCATTCTTTGCAAGCATTCTCTGAATCTTTTCTAAAATCATCTTTACATAGGATAATTATGAGTTTATAATAAATCTGAGCAAGGATTCACTTTAAACTATTTAAAATAAAGTAATTAAATAAAAAATAAAAATATATAAAAAACTATTTAAAATTAAATTCTGAAACCTAACAAAACCAAAAATCAGTCATTTTGGTACTTTAACACAGACTATTTCTAACCCATAGTTTCAGCATCAAGAAGTACAGATGCCACAAAGATCAAGAATAAACCCATGAAACACCACAGGCCAGAAAGCAGGAGGCAGCACGCACATACAGACAGCTCTTTGTTCCTACCACGCCCTTCCCTGCACACATCTACAATCATCTGTGCTTACCAACTATTTGAAGTTCAGGAAAATGATGCCCCAACCGTCTGAATTTCATCAGAAGAAACAGACATCACATGGCTTCGGGTGAGCTCTGATTAAATTAACATATAAGCTCAGAGTCAAAACAAGGAGACAGTGCAGCAAACAGCACAGGAAAGCCATTGTCTCAGGGACAGACACAAACAAAGTGCACACGTGTGCTCCGTGTGGACAGCAAACATCTCACTAATTAGCATGAGAACCGCGGAGCTGGGGAAGCACTGAAATGCACTCCTCATGAAAAATTAAACACACCATCCGTGGACGCCCCTCCACACATGTTTACGCTTGGCCTTTTAAAGACAAGTATGAAACCCTAAAAATACCACATTAGCTTTTGAAATGAAGGCAAGTAGGAATCCAAACTCTAAGGAGAGTTTTCCAATAGTCTCGGACAGTTTGTTTCCAGTTTTCTTTTCAAGAAAACAGTTTGGTTGATTCATCAAGGAAATCAGAGAGAAAGCAATTACGAAATGCCGCAGCAGCTGAGCATCCAGAAGACCGTCACGCTGGTGCACTCCGTCCTCCCTCCAATGTCACTGACAGGCGAACCTGCTGTTCCCGATGACACTGCTCTTTCTGTGCCAGCCCAATCAATGGGCTAATTAAAGTGGAATATCCTAGAAATACCATAATCCATCCCATGGTACAGGAGATTCCACCATCAGCCAAAACCCTGCATGTTACACAAGTTGTGTTTTCTCCCCCATTTAAAATGTGCAGCCCATGGTGGATACTTGGTGTTAAACCAATTTGCATAACTAAACTCAGCCTCTCATTATTGAGCACTAACATGGGAATCATAAAGTCACTTGGAAGTGCAAGTTGCTGAGACTGCAGTTTGCCAACTTAATATGAAGATTTCATAGTTTGTGGGTGTTTTGTCACTTGACTCTGACACATGACTGAAGGTCTGACCTACAGGGCTGGGGGAAGAACTAGAGCCAGGATGAAAACAAAGGGGACTCCATTAGCTTCATGTTCACACCTCTAAAGCATGTGTTGCTTTGTTTTGTTTTTAACTCATGGGCCTGCAGCCTAATCTTTAATAGTACTTATTAGAAATACAGATTCCTGAACCCTAACCCAGAGTTTCTCAACCAGAGTCTCAGGGGATGAACCCTAGAGTCTGTACCTGTAATTCTCACGCACGTGAATATATGCTCCATGAGCTAACAACTGCTTCACAGAGAGCTGGAGCTTCTGAATAGACACATGTAACGTGTACACACACACACACATGCACCTTTGCAGTTGTGTTAGATAGGGTAAGGGACTCAATGGCTCTGCCATCTTACTAAATGTTATCCTTGCTAAACGTTAAAATGCAGCACAGTATTTTGCAGACTCAGCTGCAAACATGATGAGCTTGACAGGAACACAAGAGGGTAAGTATAGCCAACTGCAAAGATGAAATCAACACGTAATTAACCAGTGTATACAAGCAATGGCTAAACCTCCCTTCCTGAGACAGAGTTTATGAATCTTGCCTCTTTTACTTGCTGCAAGTAAATGAAACTACCTAAGTACCACATCTCCTTCCTGAATACAGCACCCTAAGCAACAAGCCCTCTAAGCTCTGAACGGTTGTTTTCACCTGAAAGAATCTCCCATTTTATTTCAAACTTTAAGTCAAGAGCACAAGTATGGTTTCATAATCTTCAAGAGTTGCTGTGTCTATAATATCCAAAAATTCAATTACTGGCAGCTGTCAACTAGGTACATTGAGCAGAAACAAACTATAAAAATAAAAGAATAATACAATGAAAACAAACTGATAATCACAGACTTACAGCGATGGTTCATACTTGTTCATCAGTACCTGATGCTTCTCCCTCCCTGGGAGTCACCCAGTTCCCCCAGGAGAGGACTGAAGGGAAAATGCCCCCGTAGTACTGAAGTGAGTGGCTGGCACCTTAGAGGTGAAGAATCTGAGCAGGGTATTTTTGCTGAGTGAGTTTAAAACCGTACAACTGCTTGATCAAGCACAATTTCAGCCCCACACCTTTTAAATCTTTTAGTTTGGTCATTGTAAAGATACCATTGTAGGGTTTTAAAATTCATGATCTTTATTAATTTAATGAATATTAACTTATGTTTTACCAATTATGACTTGTTTGAAACTTCAAACCATTTAAAATTAAATGATGAAAAAACACCAGAAAAGCCTTTTTAAATGTTTGGGGGGTGGGGGGGAGCTGGGGTTTTTTTTGTTTTTGTTGTTTGTTTGGTTTTTGCTCCACAGCTTTTTATTATGCTTTTCATGTAAAACTGAGAACAAAAGTCCCTAATTCTTCATGGGTAACCCAAAATCTGGATTATGAATTATAGAACAGTCCAAGCTTTCTTCTAAGAAACTGGATTCAGGATTTCATACTGCAGATCCCAAAACATGAGTTGAATGCCCCACAAAACCTTCTCACTGCCCTCTCCCCTCACCACAAACTCCTCCAAGGAACGCACAGGACGGGTCACGCTCATCGTGACATGTCTCCCTCTGGAACTGTCCTCTTCGACATGGATCATTTTTATCCATCCCACCCCAAGAAACGGACCGAGGCAGCTCACATAGGTCATTATCAACACTGTCACCTCAAATAGACAATAAGCTAAAATAATGCCCAGAGCTCTCAGGTTTTCTTGGCTCAAAATATTTTACTGAGCCCCTAGAATGTTCTGTTCGCTCCAATTCCTATCCTCCTACACACAGCATTGCAGGAAACAGGGTTTTATTTTTAGAAGCTATTTTAAAGAGAAATGAATACCTCCTCTCCACCCCCCTCCCAGGGTCTTTTTCTGTACTGAAGCCTCCGCTGTGTTGATAGTTGGCACTCTCGTCACTCTGTTTAGTTCTGAGGACACAAAAAAGCTCGCTTATTTCTTCCAATGTTTTCACAGAACACTCCATCCGGCAATTTGGCTTTTACTCATTCAGAGGCTAAATTCTGATAGAAATCAACCGATCAGAACATTAAGCCCTTATTCCATTATATTATTCTGAAGTAGAATACCAAATCAGATGGTTACCCTCCTGCAAAAAACTAAAAAGCAACAGAAACTTCAAATGAGCTTTCCAGAGATGATGATTAACTGAATGAAGCCACCCACAATCTAACCTAGGCTTCTTGGTAACCAACAGTATTCATTAACAAGACAGCCAGCTGGAGTCAAGGGCACAGCCTGGGGCACAGCCTGAAACACAGCACAGTGGCTTTAAAATGGGCCACATGAGGACTGAATATAGTTCCAAAGGTTAATCAAACCCCTCTCTAACTAATTAGGTTGTCCTGCTTCCAGCTAGGTCTAAGATCTTGGGAAAGAAACAAAAGGTCAGCAATGACAAATAATAGGAACTCTATAAATGTATATTGAATAAATGAAGGAAGTATTTCAGACACCTGAACCACCCAGATGCTGAGTGGGACCCACAGCAATGACAAGGGCAGCAGCAAACCTGCTAAGATACAGCAAATGCACCTCCCTCACCAACCTGAACAGCCTGTGGGGAGCCAGGAAACTGGGAAGTTCATTCGCTAGAGGTGCCAAGCGCTTGTCATGATACACTGTTGAAGCAGAACGTTCTCTCATCTAGTCGTGGTCACAGCTCCAATTTTCACCTACATGAATTAATGTGAGAACCTAAAATCCACTTAACCTCGCCTTCCCCATAAAAGTCTCGAAGACAATCCCACTTGCCTTTTAAGCTGTGTGGACCCTTATACTTGTTATGGTTACCATGTGGTTAACAACTGTGAACTCATAATTGGAATCTGTCTATAGAAGAGCTTCCTGCATTTATGAATATGCAATAGGGCAAGGTGAGGGGAGTTAGAATTTCACCTAAAGAGATTCACCTTCATAGCTTCTGAGAAGTAGGCAAAGTGGCAGGAGACAAAAACCTGAGCCACAAGGGTGTAATCAGTGATTCCTAACCTGTAACTTCTGAACAATGCAGAGGGAACTGTCTGGGGCTTAGAGGCTGGAAATCAACTTTATGTTGAAACACATTTGTTTTCAGCAGGACCCCAAACTGCTCGTGGCACCTGCTGTAATGAGTTCTCCCTTCCTCCTTGGAAGGCCCACTCCAAGAACACTCAGATTCAGGTGTGCAAGGCTTACGAAGGGCCCACAGCTCAGTAGCAGCAGTGACCTCCTGTTAATGCTAACCTCTCCTGCCTGAGGTCAAAGTCCCTGAACCTTGGGCTATGTTAGAAACTTGCCAGACTTGGCACAAAACTGCCTAAATGACAGTGTGTGTTTCTGCATAACTCAGGGAGGGAACCGCTGGGCTACATCATAATTTGTGTCAATCTCCCCAGTTTTCCATTGGCAAGGGGTGTCCCCCAGACCAACAGGCTGTGACTGAGTGGGAAGGCTGTGGATGGCCTGAACCTTGTGAGTCAGAAAAGGAGTGAATTTGGACAAGGAATCATCTATGCGTCTGTGGGACAACGCAGCCCGGAGACCAGCTCTTCCAAGCCAAGGAAGCCAATTGCTTCACAGATGACAGCAGAGCTGAAAGAAGGGGGAAAGCAGAAAAATGCTGAATTCGATGCGCTCGGGGCTCTGATTTAACTCCTATAGACAGAGATGAGGGTTTATCGTTAAAGCTGTCCCATATACAGTTCTGGAATGTTTGGGAACAGAAGACAAGATTGCACGTGAATGACTTGCATATGTTTGCAATTTCTCTACTTTCTTCTTTCTAATCACCCTTAGTGATGATAATTCCTTAAATATATACTTATTTTAAATTATAAAACAACAGGTTAGCACCATAAGTCTCATAGGAAGTATCTATTAGTACATATTTCTTCATTACTCATAACATGTTTAGCTGAAGTCAGTTTCTATATAACATTTTTATTCCTATTTCTCAGTTAATAGCACATTAAATTTAGCAACCCGTCTGCACGTGGGTTTTGTCTGCTGCCTCTGGCATTGAATTATAACCCTGTTTCCCTGGAGACCAGAGTTAGCACAGGCAAGAAAAATTTTTGACACAGTAATTTTTTGGTAAGAGTGAACATTCTAAACTTCTCAACTCTGTCTTCTTCAGCCTTGCCTGTCAGTGGACGTCATCTACAGACTGGCCTGAGCGCCTCCTGGAGAGGAGGCCGTGCGGAGGGGCAGTGCCATGTGCTGGGGTGGAGTGGAGCCAGCACTGCAGTTCCAGCTCTGTCTGTTGCCAGCTCTGTGACCCAGGGTCTATTTCTGATGAAGTTATCTGTAAAATGTCAGTCTCTGTCTTCTAGGTTAAGAATGAAAATGAAAAGGGTTTCTCTTTCCCCCATACTTTGGGGAGCTGCCTGTGTATGGGAAAGAGGTGGGCAGCAAAAATCCAAGGGGGGAACCTGTGGGGAGTTGTCTGGGAATCTCTGGGAACAGGATGGTGGAAATGGGTACCTCTTCCCACCACAGTGTTCCCAGGGGTCACCCGCCCATTCAGACTTCTTCAGCCACTCCCTTGCACACATGCTTTGCTCAGGTCACTCACCATGGAGGACACTGGCCTCCTGACTTTTCCTGAACTGACTGAGTGCCCATGAGGCGCCAGACACTGTTCCAGGCTCAACGAACACAGCACCAAAGAAAGATCCTAGACTCCTGAGTTGTGAAGACTATTCCCAAAGATTTTATTTTAATAGACTAGCAACTCTTGCCTACTTATTGGTCACTAAGTGCCAGGCATTTTAAAATTTATTAACAAACACACACACTCATCCTATTTTATCTCAAAGCAACCCTTGGGCTGGCTGTTGTACCATTTTAGAGTAACAGAAACAGGCTCAGAAAAGCCAGATGCCTTCACAGAGCTAGGAAGTGACAGACCGCCGCCCAGCTACGCGTAGAACGGTATTTCGTGCAGCCTTCTGTGAATGTGCAGGCCACCTGCAATTAGTTCTCTAACACAATTCGGGCAATCACCTACAAAATAGGCAATTCATCTACATAATCTTACATGCATATTTTAAAAGCACAAATGCACTCCACTCCACCACATACTCTTGTTTTATATACCACCCTAAGGCCATGGGGCCACTTTCTCTGTTTATGCCATGGCACTGGGGAACCCCCCCGCCCCGCAAAGGCCAACGCTCAGCAAGGACACCACCCCTAATTGGCTCTGACCCCGAGTGACAAAGGTTCAACCAGCTCTGTCAGCTGGTTCTCTGAGACTGGGAAGATTTCCTAAGAGGCTGATTATCTGATAAGAACATCATTTGTTACTGACAGAAAAAGCAAGGAACCATCTGCCTGCCGCTGGCAAGGAGGACTCCTGCTATCAGGCCAAGCTACAAAGGGCACAACCCAAAACGTGAATGCACACACCGGATCGCTGTCACACCCCTCCCCACACGTGATGACAACATTTGCAAAGGCTGAGTGTGCACAGAATGAGATTTCACATGTATGTTTAGTAATTCTCATAAAGCAATAAAAGAATGACTCATCCTGATTTCTCCAGAATCTAGCACACAGAGTAGAGTGAGCAAGGAGGGAGCAGTCAGACTCCATGCCCTGACACAGAGCCGAGGGACAAGTGCAGCACCCATGCCAGTTTAAGCTGAAGTAGGCAGCACATGGCAGTGTTTTATCAAGATGTGCTGCACTGCTCGCCTCTCCTCGGGCCTGAGGCAAGACAGCCTTCCCCAATCAGATTTTCCTGCTCGTATAATTACACTGCGTTTCTCCGCTGGTTTCACTTGGGGTGTCTGAAAATGTCAAGGCCTAGGTCCTGGTTCCAAATCTCTTGCTCTAGCCTCTCACACAAACGATGGTACAGGAATCGCCAGGTGTTCTCTGCTCACATCTCTTCAGACTCTATCCTTTCAGCAGGAGGAAAACCAAATTTCCTGTTTCCTGCAAAAAACCAGCAAAGGGGTGACTAGGAATAAGGCTGCCTCACTTCTCCTCTAACAAACGAGGTGTTTGTTTGTTTTCACAGAACATGAAGAGTTACCTGGAAAGAAGAACAAGAGTATGTTTGTACAAGGCAGAAAGACCTTTAATAAAATTTAGAAATATTTTGATTCTACAGTTGACCCTTGAACAACACGGCAGTTAGGGAGTGCTGACCCTTACTCCCACCCCCTCCCTCGCACAGTAAAAAATCCACGTGTAACTTCTGACTCCCCAAAAAGTTAACTGCTAATAGCCTACTGTTGACCGGAAGCCTTACCAAAAACTTAAACAGTTGATTCACACATATTTTTGTATGCCACTTGCATGATATACTGTATTCTTACAATAAAGTGAGACAGAGAAAAGAAAACATTATTAAGGAAATCATAAGAAAGAGAAAATACATTTAGAGCATTTATTGAAAAACACCCCCGTGTATCACTGCAGCTCACACCCGTGTTGTGCAAGGGTCAGATGTCTGTCCAAACGGAAGCTTTCCTTACAGGTGGCAGAACACCAGAGCAAGGAGCAGTGAGGCCAGCTCAAAACCCCTTTGTTGAAGATCTCTACCACTTGGTCCAACTGAGCACAACTGAATACAGTTTAAATCCCTCCACTAACTCCACCTCCCAGGCTCAAGGTTCAGCAACAAAAGCAGACAGAAGTTTCCTGGTCATCAAGATTCATTCTAAGAGAAAACGCAATTCTTCTGGAGCTGCAGGGGGAATGTGTTCCCAGAAAGGCTCATGCCCCTCTACCCACTGCACCAACCGGTGGTTTCCTTGGATCCTGATCAACCTACAGCATTTTTCTAGAAGCAACATACATATTTCCCATGCTACATCTTTCCTCTATCTGTGTTTTGCCATGAACCTCCTTAAATAAACAATGTTTCTTAATGTCAATTACAGCAGGGGTCCACAACCCCAGGCGCAGACCTGTACAGGTCCCCAGGCCTATTAGGAACCAGACCACAAACAAAGCTCACCTGGGCTCTACCTCCTGAACCGCCCCCTACCCCCACCCCACCTCACCCCCACCCTTCATCTTCCACGGGTCCATGGTACCAAAAAGCTTGGAGACTGCTGAATTTCAGAACAATTTACCCCATGCCTTTAAAAATTCATTACGTTTTAGCCCTGGCTGGTGTGGCTCAATGGATTGAGTGCCGACCTGCTAACCAAAGGGTCACAGGTTCGATTCCCAGTCAGGGCACATGCCTGTGCTGCGGGCCAGGTCTCCAGTAAGGGGGCACGTGAGAGGCAACCACACATTGATGATTCTCTCCTTCTCTTTCTCTCTCCCTTCCCATCTCTCTAAAAATCAATAAAAATAGAATCTTTTAAAAAAATAGAAATTCATTACATTTTATGAAAATAAAGGTTTACCTCAGTAGTTAGGCTTCATCGTAGCTACTTGTACTGCCATTACATTGAGAGCCACTAACTCATAAAAAACCTTAATTTCGATAGTTTAGAAACATGGCAATCGTCCACACGCATGGGGCCTTAGGAAGCCAGCATGTTCCAAAGAATTCCCAGTCCTAGGAAGCAAAGCATCACTCCGATACGTCTGGCTTACAACTGGACTATGAACATGGTTCTTCCACAGGAATGACTGGAGGGGTGAGTCCCCAAGCGGTCCCTGAAGTCCTTCTGTGCGTTATGTCTCTGAAGAACCCAGTCATACCAGACAATCATGGGGACTGTCTGCAGACACCTAACCCGGGACAATGTCATCAGCAGGGCTCAGTCCTCACAGGCCAAGCCCAACTCTTGCAGCACTAACAACCAAACCAGGGCATTGCAGGGTCAAGTCCACCTGGGGGGGCCAGCACCACTGGGCCTCAGCTTCTCCTTCTACAAGGTGGAGGCACCTGGGC
Organism: Micronycteris hirsuta; assembly: GCA_004026765.1. NCBI lineage: Eukaryota > Metazoa > Chordata > Mammalia > Chiroptera > Phyllostomidae > Micronycteris > Micronycteris hirsuta. The sequence continues at coordinate 34,685 of PVJI01006914.1, read as the reverse complement.
CTCATGAAGACTCTATGAAAGATACCTTTCAAAAAATGACATATCATTATCTTCTCCTATTCTCTAGAAGGCAGCCTGGTCCCTTGTACTTGCTGTCTCTTGATATAAATTTAGAGCCCTTTTCTTCCTGATTACTCCCCACCACATGTGGCTGTCCTTACCTTCTTCCACCTTTTCCCACCACCTCCCTCACCTGAATGGAGCTCAGTTCAGGGAATGAGCATTAGAGATGGAATCTGAAGATTAGCTTCAACTCCAGCTTTCCCACCTCCTCACCCAGCAAAGCACACCCTGTGTCTGGACTTGCTGCACCCACCCTGCCCTCAAAGGTAGTCATGGAAAGAATGGATGGATGGATGGTGACTACTAACACTGAAAATACCAAAGTGAAACTATAAGGTACACAGCCCTGGAGCAAACCTGAAATGGAGTAGGCATCTCCTGTAACCTTGATTTCTTTATATTCTCATTCCCTAAATACTTATTCACACATTCTTTATCAAAACTGTTAACAAGTCCTTCACTTATTGCTTTCAGATGATTATATCTAGTGCTTTTTATTTTGTTTTAATTTTATGTATTTATTTTTAGAGAGAGGGGAAGGGAAGGAGAAAGAGAGGGAGAGAAACATCAATGTGTGGTTGCCTCTCGTGCTCCCCCATGTGGGGACCTGGCCCGCAACCCAGGCATGTGCCCTGACTGGGAATCGAACTGGCGATCCTTTGGTTCACAGGCCCATGCTCAATTCACTGAGCTACACCAGCCAGGGCTAATGCATTTTATTTTTAATGTTTTTTTTAATTTTCAATCATAGTTGACATTCAATATTATTTAGTTTCATATATTATATATATGGTTAGGCCTGGCTGGAGGAGCTCAATTGGTTGGACTGTCATCCCGTAAACCAAAAGGTCGTGGGCTCCATTCCTGCTCAGGGCACATGCTTAGGCTGTGGGTTGGGTCCCCAGCCAGGGCACGTATGACAAGCAACAGATCGATGTTTCTCTCTCATATTGATACTTCTCTCCCTCCCGTCCCCTCTCTCTAAAAATTGATAAGCATGTCATCAGGTGACTATATATATATATATATATATATATACACAAACACACACACATACATACATACATATGATTAGACATGTACATAATTTATGAAGTGATCCCCCAGATAAGTCCAGTACCCACCCAGCACCATATATGATTATTACAATATTATTGACTATATTCCCTATTCTGTACCTTACATCCCCATGGTTATTTTGTAACTACCAATTTGTACTTCTTAATCCCCTCGCCTTTTTACCAACCTCCTCAACCCTCTCCCCTCTGTCAATGGTATTTGTCTTTCTCTAACTTCTTTCACTTACTATAACAACAGTCTCTTTACAACAGTCAACATATGGAAACAATCTAAGTGTCCATTGACGGACACTTGGATAAAGGAGATGTGGTACATCTAATGCATTTTCATTCATTCTTTATTTATTTAAAAACTTGAAAAGAGCAGTTTTGTAGTTTGACTTGCCAAACAATTAGTATGTCCCCTTTTTCCCAAAAGGCAGCCTGCTCCCTGGTATTAGTTTAAAGCCCGCTTACACCGTGGTTACCACCCCCCCCCCATGAGGTTGATATCTTTACCTTCTCTTTCAGGAGCCAGTTTTGTTCTTGTCTCGGTGGCTTCTCCATTTCCCATGTCACATCTTCCTAAAAACTGACCTCTGATCTTTAATCCTCCCAGAAACCTCACAGACTATATGACTTTAATCTTTAAATTTTTAAAAAGAATTACTAGCTGGGCCCTGACCAGTATAGCTCAGTTTGGTGGGCCTTGCCCCACAGAGTGAAAGGTCACCAGTTCAATTCCCAGTCAGAGCACCTGCCTGGGTTGCAGGTTTGATCCCCAGTCAGGGCATGTATGAGAGAAAACCAATCAATGTTTCTCCCTCACATTGATGTTTCTCCCCCACTCTCTCTTCCTCCCTTCTCCTCTCTCTAAAAATAAATAAATAAAATATTTTTAAAAAAGAATTATCAGCTGGAAGTTCAAATTTCTAAGTTTAAGAAGGCTTGCCTCAATCTTTCAGAGTTATTATCTTCCCAAATATGCTCAGTTGGCACAACAGTCCCTGAAAGAAACCTCCAGTTCTATACCCAGGGGGTGCTCTGTGAAACAGCATTCATTGCTATAAATTAAATTTAACCTTCCCTCAACACAGTCAACACCAAAGTCCTCCCCTCCCAGGTAAGGCAGGCTTCTTAAGAAACATCAACACCTTTGAGAAGTAGTGGAAATGCACTCCACTGCTCGCTGTTTTTAAATTAGTGGCTAAGCAGTTGTGTTCTGGAGTCAGAATGCCTGGTTCCATTCAGCCCACTAATAAAATGGGCTGAAAAACAATATGCACCTGAGAAGTTCAAGTGTTGGCGAACATGAGCACTGGGCACAATACTCATCCAACCCAGTGGGCATTCTGTAAATGACAGGATCTTTCTCCACATAAGTGCCTGTTTGGGTTCGGGGTTTGGAGGGATGGTATTTTAAACTCTACTGTCATTCCACTTGAACATGAATTAAAGTCGAGGATATATTTGCAACTTAAAATCACAGCAAAAGGCAAACAAAGATGCTATAAAGTCCTCTTTCGAGGAAGAATTCTGTTCTATGGCCAATGAAAGTTGTCCTCTTATAAATCCTCAGCCTATTTTCAGTTTAGTTGCTAGCCAATAAATTCACAAGTTGATGTTCTCTAAATAAATTTGTCAAAGAGACTTCCCCAGATGAGTGGCAGAATTCCAAACCAGCAGCAGATGCATACAAGTGCAAACATCAGCACTGCTGCCTCTGCTGCCACTGCTGCCGCGGCGGCTGGCAGAACGAGACAGCAGCCATGCCCAGCTGACTCCAGATACTCCTGCACCTGCTCCTCCTGGGGCTCAGCCAGGTGCCTGCCTTGGAGATGCCCTCTCCAGCCAGCCATGAGCTGCAGACTCAGCAGGCGCAGACCTGGCGTGCATTCCCTTACCTGGCCTGAGTTTGAGCCCCTTCTAGCAGCTGTAGCAGATTTCCTGAACACCAGGGATTTGGGTACAAAGACAGTCATGCACTTATATGTTTCATGGGCCAGCTTCATGCAACGTGCCTGCCTGATGTTTCAAGGCAGCAATCTTCAAACTGGAGCACACAAAGACTTCTGTGTGAGGTACTCACTTTAAGGGAATCAGTTTATACATCCTTATCTCTCATTTGCACTTTTCCCCAAATTGTTCTGCCTAGCACTGTCTTTCTTCCTCATATCTGTGCATCTTCTATCTTTTAAAGGAAAGCACAGCCCTCACACATCCTGAGTCTTTCTATAGTGCACTGGTTCAGGCTTTAAAAGCTTCCTGTGACGATGGGACAATTCCAAATATTGGCATTTCAATAAAAGCTCAATGTCAGTCAGAGTCTCACCTAGAAAACACAATCCATGCTAAATATTTGCCACAGAGGGAAGTAGTGAAGGGAACTGATCACACACATGAAAGAAAAGCTGAGAAACCAACTGGGAACCATGAAGCAGGACGGACAAGAGCAAACTGCTGGAAGCCACCACCCACCCTTCACTGAAGGAACAAAGGGAGAGGTGGCATGGCCGGACCGCAGGACCAGCATCCCCAGAAGGAAGCCATCCAGTGAGAGCTGAACCCACCATACAGTTCGGCTGTTGCCTGAGACACCAACAAAGTCCAAGGGGAATGGGGATGAGCTCTGGCTCCTCCCACTCACCAACCCTCCACTGAGAGGCTGTCAAATCCCCTGAGACTTTTATTCTATTGGCCAAATGAAGAGTGATGTAACCAGTTTTATTTTAAAATACCAATATTTACAATAACCTAGGGATCACTTTGCAACTTTTTAAACTATGATGAAACTTTGATGTTAAATTTTAAGAAAGCATGAGGGCGTATATGATTTTTCAAAATTCTTTTAGGAGTTACATAAGCAAAAGTTTAAGACCTCTGTGCAGGGATATATAGAAAAGCTACCCCCACCATGGGTTTACAGACTGACAAGGGAGAGGGGAGGGGGGAGGGACTGAACCAATTGGTACTGGGCTCCCCCTCTTCGTACTTTACATACATGCCACCCTAACAACACCTAGGAGGCAGGTGTTGCCATCTCTGTTTCACCAATGTGGAAACAAGGTCTCGGAGGTTCAGTGAGCTGCCTAGGTCAAGTTGGTAAGTGACAGAACAAGATTCAAAACAAGACTTGTGGGGCTCAACATCACTAATTATCAGAGAAATCCAAGTCAACCCACAATGAAATAACAGCTCATACCTGTTAGCACAGCTATTATCACAAAGACAAGAAATAACAAGTGTTGGCAAGGATGTGGAGAAAAGGAAATCCTTGTGCACTGTTGGTAGGATTGTAAAGTAGTGTGGCCACCATGGAAAACAGTCCACAGGTTTCCCCCAAATTTAAAAGTATAACTACCTCATGATCCAGCAATTCCGATTCTGGGCATTTATCCAAAGGAAATAAAATCCTTCTCTCATAAAGATACAATGTTTCCTCCTTCTTCTCAGGGAGGATGTTCCAAGACCCCCGATAGATGCCCCCAAATGGAAATAGTACTGAATCCTCTGTATGTTATGTTTTTCCTATACATACATACCTTTTCACTTACAGGAAGCAGTTGACAACTTCTCTGTGGTATATCTGAAATGCCAGCATCACTGCTCTTGAATTTTGGGGTAATTATTAAGTAAAACAAGTGTTAATTGAACACAAGCACGGTGATAACCCAACAGTTGATCTGATAACCCAGACAACTACTAAGTGACTGACAGGTGGGAATATCTACTGTGTGGAGACCTGGAAGAGGGGACGGTTTGTGTCCTGGGTGGGGCGGAGCAGGACCAAGCAAGATTCCACCATGTTACTCAGAACTGCTTGCAAGTTACAGTTATGGCTGTTTACTTCTGAAATTTTCCATTGAATATTTTTGGACGTGGTTGACCACAGGTAACTGAAACCATGGAAAGCGAAACCACAGATGAGTGGGACTACCGTATCTGCACTCAAACAAAAGCAACCTAACTGTCCTTTGATGGATGAATGGATCAAGATGTGACACATACACACAAAGGAATGCTATTTGGCCATAAAAAAAAAAGAAGGAAATCTTGCCATTTGCTATAACATGGATGAGTCTTGAGTGCATTATGCTAAGTGAAAGAAGTCAGATAGAGAAATACAAATACCATTTTGATCTTACTTATATGTGGAAAAAAATACCAAGCTGATAGATAAAGGGAACAATTGCCAGATGTGGGATGGGGAGATGGGAAAATTTGGTGAAGGGGGTCAAAAGTACAAATTTCCAGTTATAAAATATATAAGTCCCAGTGATTAAATGTACAGTATGGTGACTACAGTTAGAGATACTATATTGTATATTTGAAAGTTGCTAAGAAACTAGATCTTAAAAGTTCTCATCACAAGAAAAAAAATCTGTACATGTGTGCTGACCTGTGTATCAGAGATGTACTGTGGTGACCATTTCACAATATATACAACTATCAAATCATTATGTTGTGCACCCAAAACTGAGATAATGCTGTATGTCAATTATACCTCAATTCACAGCTGGAATTAAACCCTAAGAACCCTGCAACACCAATTCAAAAGAAGCTATGCACCCCAATGTTCATAGCAGCACAATTTACAATAGCCAAGTGCTGGAAGCATCCTAGGTGTCCATCAGTAAATGAATGAATCAAAAAACTATGGTACATTTACACAATGGAATTCTATGCAGCTGAAAGAAAGCAGAAACTCCTACCCTTTGCAACAGCTTGCATGGACCTGGAAAGCATTATGCTGAGTGAAATAAGCTAGGTGGTGAAAGACAAATACCATATGATTTCACCTATAAGTTCAACCTAATTGACAAAACAAACAAGCAAGCAAAATATAACCAGAGACATTGAAATTAATAACAGTCTGACAGTAACCAGAGGAGAGGTGGTGAAGAAAAGGGGAAAGGATTTTCAGGGAACATCTATAAAGGACCCATGGACAAAACCAAAGGGGGGCAGGATCGAAGGTGGGAAGAAATGGGAAGAAAAGGGGAAAGGATTTTCAGGAACATCTATAAAGGACCCATGGACAAAACCAAAGGGGGGCAGGATCGAAGGTGGGAGGCGGGGATGGCTGGGGTTAAGGTTTTCCCCCATCGAAGGTGGGGGAAAAATGAAGACAACTGTACTTGAACAACAGTAAATAATAATAATAACAAAAGCTCATTTAATTCCACAATTTCTTGTGTGCGGAATCACTCCCTTATTTCAAAAGCACAGAAGGGGTATGTTATCAAATATGCCCTAAAGTAGCATTTTCCAAACTCTAATGTTCCTACAAATCACTAGGAATCTTGCTGGGAGGCAGATTCTGATTCTGAAAGTCTAATGCGGAAGCCTGAAATTCTGCATTTCTAACAGGTTACCACATTTGGGAACCACACTTTTAATAGCAAGACCTTCAAGCACTGGGCATTAAACTTTCTTGAGCGGACACCCCTTAACAGTAACACACTTTGAGTATGCATCCACCAACAGATGTACACTTGCTTATTTATAAATTGTATACACTTGTATTCTGACCAGTAACTAATAGCACACACGCTACCCAGTTATGACAAGGTGTTGCGCCTTCTTCAGGCATGGAGGGAACCACACTATTCACCTTGCAATAACTGTTGCAATAACAGCTACAAATCCTCATTTCTAATAATCTTCTTAATAATTTTGAATTTTTGGCCACCTTCTTGTCCAACAGGTATTGGTTATCATTGCTTTTTACTTGGCTAAAGAAATTCTCATACAATAAGTAGCAGGAATAATATCAAATCTGCCATTTTCAGGATGCTCATTTGCACTTTCACTCATTAGTATGATGATCACTTTCTGGTTTTTAAGCCATATATCTATTCTGTGGATGTTAATTTAGTTAAAACTAGATCATGTAATTTGTACATTGACTTAACCCTGCACACAAATCCTTCAAAAGGGACAGCGGTGTGCAGGTGTCACTCTTTCCCATCCAGACGGGACATCCGCTGCTTCCTCAGGACACCTCAGGTCAGAATGTCAGGTGACCAAGTGAAGCTGCTAGTGTCCTTATAACAATATATAATAAAGCTTTAGTTTCTGTCTCATCCTGCATCCCTAGAGGAATTAAATGAGCCTCCCTCCCCACGGCACCTAGTTTGGAAAACACATCCTAGAGACAAGGCTGCAAGAATGAAAGAAATTCTTAAGAAGTCATTTTAACAGTCAATATGCTGCTTCCATGATCAAATACATTTTCAGTTTAACACATGCACGATTAACAGAAGAAAAATTGTAGATGAGATTTTTAACCTCTAAATTTATTCACCCTTACCACACACTTTGGACTTTTCCCTATTCCTACTTCTCAAACTTAAGATGTCTTCCAACCAAGTCCAAATGAAGAATTTGAAACAACAAAACATTTAATATGGGTGTTAATAACAATACAACATTAGACATATGAGGTCTGTCCAGAAAAAGTCCAGTCACATAACATATAACAGTGTGACATCGATGTAACCTGGCAGCCAAGGAGAGTGGACTGGAATGCACATGCATCAACAACGATGACTTCGCTGCACTAGCCAGTGGGAGCAGTAGATACCACTGAGTGAGCATGTGTACTGTGTGGCTGTCACATTCATAATGACTGAGTAAGTAGAGCAATGAATGTGCATCAAATTTTGCGTTAAGCTTGAACATTCCTCTGTGGAAACTATTCGGCTGACTTACGAGGCTTTCAGGGATGATGCAATGAGTGCAGTGCAAATAAAAGTGTGTCATAAATGCTTCAAAGATGGTCAAGAATCTGTTGGAAGTGATCCACATTCTAGAAGGCCTGTCACAAGCAGAACACCTGAGCATGTTGACTATGTACGGGCTGCAATCAACAAAGATCAGCAATGGACAGTGCAAAAACTAGAAGCTGATCCAGGGATTGCAAAAACTACTGTGTCTGACATTTTGATGCAGGACTTTGGCATGAAATGTATCATGGCAATATTCATTCCTTAGCTTCTGCTACCAGAGCAGAAGGAACATCATGCTGTAGTTGCTAATGACTTGACTCAAACTACTACCAATGAGCCAGATTTCCTCAGGAAGGTCATAACCAGAGATGAATCATGAGTCTATGGCTAAGATCCAGAAATGAAGGCCCAGCCATCCCTCTGGAAGTCTCCTGGTTCTCCATGCCTGAAGAAGGCGCAACAAAGCCACAGCAAGATCAAGATTGGGAAGGTGTTGTCCATCACGGGTACACCCCTCTAGGCCAAACAATTAATAAGGAGTACTACCTCGATGTTCTTCATTGGTTGAGAGATGTAATATGACAAAAATGGCCACAGCTATGGGCAAGTGGAGATCAGCGGCTTCATCACAGCAATGATCCCACTCATGCATCACGTTTTATGCAGAGTTCTTTAGCGAAACATCAAATTACCCAAGCGAGTCAGCCCCGCTACAGCCCAGATTTGGTACCCTGTGACTTCTGGCTTTTCCCAAAACTAAAATCACCTTTGAAAGGGAAGAGATTTCAGACCATCAGTGAGATTCAGGAAAATGATGGGGCAAGTGATAGAGATTGGGAGAACTGTGTGAGGTCCCAAGGTGCCTATGTTGAAGGGGACTGAAGCATCATTGTACTATGTACAATGTTTCTTGTATCTTCTATCTTCTTCAATGAAATGTCTCTATTTTTCACGTTGTGCGACTGGATACTTTCTGGATAGATGTCGAACTTCAGGTTATCTGAAGCTGTCTGTCCACAGGCATGTGGCAGAGAAATTTCTTCCACAGAATTTGGATATTCTGTACATTTACGTTGCTCAGAAACAGATATATTTGTAGCCTTTCCAAATATTTAGGGCCCTAGAAGAGTGTTAACTTTCTTTTGTATGAGCCACTGAAAACAAACCTCCCCAAATGCTGTCCCCAAACCACGTTCCTCCATTACCTCCATTCACTCTTTCAACTAACAAATATTAAATGAGGGTCTCCTGCATGCAGAGAACAAGGCATCCTCCCAGAGCTGACATTCCAACTGGGGAGACAAACAAATGAGCATGTAACGTAGTTATGATGCTCTGAAGAAAAGAAGTTGCAATAGAGAGCAGAGAACGCTCTCTTTGCCTGGTGTAGTCAGGCAAGGCCCTTGTGAGGCCACCCTGGAGCACACGGGAAGGCAGCAGAGGAGCAAGCCATGTGCTATATTATCTGTGGGGAAAGCATCCTGCCAGCAGAGGGTATGGCACGAGCAAACCTGAGATGGGAAGATGACTGATGCACTCCGACAACAGCGATGCCAGTGGCTGGTGCACTAGGAGCAAGAAGGCACGAGAAAAAGGGTATGGGTTTTATTCTGAATGTGATAAAAAGTAAGTGGAAAACTGTGAAGGGGACTGTTATCTGAATCAGGTTTTAAATGCTCATTCTGGATGCTGTGTGGACAACATACTTAAGGGAGCAGGAGCAGGAACGACATACACCCACAGGGCAGCCTCCTCTGGGAAGGGGTTCCCAAGGCTCAAAGATGGGCACTGGTTCCTCTCAGGGGCTTCCCACCACTCTGGATACTGCCCAATAGCCAGGGGTAGAAGCTAAAACTTCAGGGTTCCTCACCTACACAAGCCCCGTCTAAATAAACATCTATTTCTCCACCTTATTCTTGTTGTAATTTTGTACAATTTTTAAGTAGGCCTTCCAGTCAAGATGGAGGCACAGGTAAACACAGTTCACCTCCTTGCACACCACATCAAAATTACAACTAAAATATAAAACAACTATCACTCAGAGCTATCAGAAATCAAGTTGAATGGAAATCTGACAACTACAGAATTAAAGAAACCACATCCTTCCAGGCTGGTAAGAGGGGCAGAGACTCAGAACAGGCTGGTCCCACATCCATGTGTGGTAGATAAAAATTTGGGAGGGATATCTCAGGAACAAGGAGTCCCAGCCCCACACTAGGGCCCCCAGTCCAGGGTTCCAATGCCAGGAAGATAAGTCCCTATAACTTCTGGCTGCAAAAACCAGTGGGGATTGAGTCAGTGGAAGAAACTTCTTGAGTTCCAAGCAGTTCCTCTTAAAGAACCCACACCAGAACTTACTCAGACTCACTCCCTCTGAGCTCCAGCACCAAAGTAGCAGCTTGAAAGGCACGAGCAGCATACAAGGAGGAACTGAAGTGTCTGGCACCAAGGCAGGAGCTGGGGAATGGCTTTCTCCCAGACAGAAAGGCAGGCAGAGGCCATTGTCCCTTTTCTGAGCCCTCCCCGCAGAGAGCCACTGAGCCAGTAGGCCGGTGCCATATCTTGGACTCCACCAGCCTGGCTAATACTGTTTACCCTGCCCTGGAGATTCCCTGAGACTCCAACCCACCCAACTTACAGACCCATCCAAGCTGTTAACCATGACTTTTCCATATGAATGGCTGGTCTTGGCTCATGCTGCACAACTTCCTAAATTTTATCAAACAAGCAACAGCCAGCCTCAGTAAACCCCCAACCCCCATACCTCTTGCTAATTGGCCCTAGGCCAAGTACTAGCAGCAGTCAGCCTAGATGGACAGCTTGGCTTTGATGGGAATCTCCAAGCCAAGCACAAGAAGCAGCCACCTGCACATTGCTTTGTAGCTTAGGAAGAGTGGCCCCAAGTAGAACACAGGTTGGGGCTGTTGTTGGCCTACACCACCCAAGAAACCCCAGTGCACCCAATGGACAACTACAGACCACAGTGGAGCACCACCACCTTGCCCCTGAAAAGCTGATCCTCCATGGAGGGTGGAGATTGGGGGTCAGTGGCCACAGCCAGTCTTTGCAGCTGACTGGCCTGGGTGAATACCTCCCATTGACCTGTCAACAGCAACCAAGGCTCAACTACAAGAGGAAGTATACTCAGCCACATGGAGGGCACACCTTGAGTACCCAGCTTAGGTGATAGGGGAAGCTGTGCCACTGGACACCTACTACACTAGGCCACACTACCAAGACAGGGAGCCATAGCAGCTCTACCTAATACATAGAAACAAACACAGGGAGGCTACCAAAATGAGAAGACAAAGAAACATGGCCCACATAAAGAGAGATTCAGAAGGACACTTCATAATACTCAAGGGAAGAATCCACCAAGAAGACATAAACATTGTAAATATATACACAACCAACACAGGTGCACCCAAATACATAAAGAAAATCTTGGAAGACTTCAAGAAAGATATTGATAGCAACACAATTATAGTAGGGGACTTCAACACCCCACTGTCAAAAATGGACAGATCCCCCAAACAAAATATCAGCAAAGATATTGTGGCATTGAATAATGCCCTAGAAGAAATGGACTTAACTGATATATACAGAGCTTTTCACCCCAAAGAAGCTAAATACACATTCTTTTCAAATGCACATGGAACATTTTCAAAAATAGACCATATGATAGGGCACAAAACAAGCCTCAACAAATTCAAGAAAATTGAAATCATACCAAGTATTTTCTCTGACCACAAGGGACTGAAATTAGAAACCAACCCCAAGGAAAAAAAACCCAAAACACTCAAAATCATGGAGACTGAATAGCATGCTGTTAAACAATGAATGGGTCAAGGACGAGATTAGGGAAGAAATCAAAAAGTTCCTTGAAACAAATGAAAATGAACAGACAACAACCCAAAACTTATGGGACACAGCGAAGGCAGTCCTGAGAGGGAAGTTCATAGCAATACAGGCCTACTTAAAAAAAACAGAAACATTGCAAACAAGCAGCCTAACCCTACACCTACAAGAACTCGAGGAACAACAACAAAGACAACCCAGAGCAAGTAGAAGGAAGGAAATAACCAAGATCAGAGCAGAATTAAATGAAATAGAGGCTAAAAAGACAATTCTAAGGATCAATGAATCCAGGAGCTGGTTCTTTGAAAAGATAAACCAAATAGACAAACCTTTAAGCAAGCTCATCAAGAAAAAAAGAGAGAGGACCCAAATAAACTCAATCAGAAATGAAAGAGGAGATATTACAACTGACGCCACAGAAATACAAAGGATTGTAAGACACTACTATGAAGAACTGTATGCCAAGAAATATGAAAACCTAGGAGAAATGGACACATTTTTAGAAAAATATAATCTTCCAAAACTCAATAAGGAAAAAACAGAAAGCCTGAACCAACCAATAACAGCGGATGAAATTAAAGCAGTAATCAAAAAACTTCCAGCACACAAAAGCCCTGGACCAGATGGTTTCACAGGAGAATTCTACAAAGCAGTTAATGAGGAACTAACACCTATCCTTCACAGGCTATTCCAAAAAATCCAAAATGATGGAAGACTCCCAAACTCTTTTTATGATGCCAGCATCATCCTAATCCCAAAACCAGAAAAAGACACAACAAAGAAAGAAAACTTCAGGCCAGTATCGCTGATGAACATAGACGCTAAAATCCTCAACAAAATATTGGCAAACCACATCCAACAATACATTAAAAAGATCATACACCATGAACAAGTGGGATTCTTCCCAGGGATGCAAGGATGGTACAATATTCGCAAAACAATAAACGTAATACATCACATAAACAAAAGCAAAGACAAAAATCACATGATCATATCAACAGATGCAGAAAAAGCATTTGATAAGGTGCAGCACCCATTTATGATAAAGACACTTAGCAAAGTGGGAATCGAGGGAGCATTCCTCAACATAATAAAGGCCATATATGAGAAACCTACAGCCAACATTATAGTCAATGGACAAAAACTAAAATCTTTCCCACTAAGATCAGGAGCAAGATAAGGTTGTCCACTATTACCACTTGCTGAGGAAGTGGGAGGTGCTGGGTGAAGGGTGGCAAAGGGGGAAAAATTGGGAGAACTGTAATTGCATAATCAATAAAACTCAATTTTAAAAAGCCCTGGCTGGTGTGGCTCAGTGGAATGAGTGCTGGCCTGTGAACCAAAGGGTTGCTGGTTTGATTCCCAGTCAGGGCACATGCCTGGGTTTTTGGTCAGGTCACCAGTAGGGGGCATGCGAGAGGCAACCACGCATTGATGTTTCTTTCCCTCTCTCCTTCCCTTCCCCTCTGACTAAAAATAAATAAATAAAATCTTTTTAAAACATAAAATAAAATTTAATTTTTAAAAAAAGAAGGGCCTTCAGAATCATACATGCATCAGGCCCCTGGTCACAGCCCTTTTCACCTTTACCCTAACTGCTTGTTCCCTTGTCTAGACCTCCTTCTCAACTCTAAGCTCCTGGAGGCCAAGGATCATATCATATTTACCTTTGTATCTATGACATCTGCGTAGTACCCAATACATAACAGTCACTCAATAAGTATTTTCTGAATATGTATACACATATACATATAAAAATCATGTTTTTGAAACAAGTATACTGATTTCCTATCTCTGTAGATCAATAACTCCAAGGCTTCAAGTACACCTGTTCACTTAAGATGAATTCCATCAACGTCATTGTCCAAATGCATGTGCTTACACAGTAGTATTTAAAAACACAATTTAGAATCTTTCAGAATCCATTAGCTCTGCGTTTAAATTGTGCAAATGGCACGGGTTTCTTCTATCTCATAAATAAACTTCCTCATCTTTTTCTACTTCCTATACTAACATAAGTCAAGGCTTTGGCTGAAACAGGAATATACCTCACTGCTAAGACCCAGGAAAAAACACAACACAGAAACAACCCTCAGAGACACCGCACAGCCCTCACGGAATAAACAGGCTTCAAGGAAAAAATAGATGGTCACCCTTTTCAGAATATATTTTAACTTGCAAATAAGGGATCATACTCATTTAATAGTGATATTCCTCTCCTCTTTGGCAACTGAGAGCTACGCTCAGCTGCATGCACACACAGAAAAGGGAAATTTTTATCCGTAAATGAATGGAACCATGGCATACAGGCAATTCAATATTCTGAATACAAAAATCAAGGAAAATTTCCCTACTCAATTGTTTCACATGAATAGAAAACAAGTACAGTCATATCTCGGTACTCATCTGCTTCAGCACTTGTCAAAACCTGTACTCAGCGCATTTTGACGAGAAGAAAATGTTTCAGTACTCGGTGCTTGCTCGAGACTCGTCCCACTTGCTAGAATTTGCATGAGTTATGACGCACCCCGCAAGAGAAAATGTTTCATCATTTGGCAGTCACTGGTTTTGGCACTCATCACAAGTTCTGGAACAAATTAATGACAAGTACTGAGGTACCACCGTACTTGTAATAAGGACGGGTATGCTAGTAAAATTTTAATACCCAGCATGAGGTTTTAATTTTAGTGTATCTGTTTTTGTTGTAAAATGAATCAACTGCCTAAAGACTGACCTCCTAGGTGGTTTAGAAACATATTTAAGAAATGCTGCACAAAGAATGAAAGTTCTCTTACCAAAATTAAATTTCATTTCTCCTGTCTATTGCTTGACACTTTACTATTAAGCATAGCTTCTGGGCAATTTATGTTTTTAATATTGCTCTTCTAAACACAGCTGATCAAATCCTCTGCTGCTAGGAATTTCATACAATATTATAAAGTTCCAAGATGAATCTGGGGAGAGTGTTTCTGTTGACACTGATAGGGATGCCTCGCCCGTGGGGTTGGCTCTGGCTCATGAGCAAAGCATGTCCTCTCTCCTGAGCTTGCAGCCAGGACCAGGCACAGCAGGAGACACACACACCTTCCATGTTGCACCTGGACCCTGCAGAAACAAGTACTGGCTATGTCCCAAACTGTACAGAGAGGGGACCTTACCTCTGCCTAATGTTAGAACAGCATTTACAGTTCTGTCTGCCTCTGGTTTGCAGAAAAGTTAAAAGCACTTCTTCACATCCCTTCTTCGTCCAGGTAGGGGCTGTCACTCAGATCTTAAGCCAGCAGATCTGAGGCCAGCATGCAGGATGCTATGTGCAGATTCTGGCCAAAACCTGCTGGCCTGGTGGGCATTTGTCCAACAAGCACTGGCTGGACAGTAGGGAGATGCTTTCCTGTCCTTACTGCCTGCTTCGACGACCATAAAAAGATGAATTTTTCCCAGTGAATTTTTTAAAACTTCAGAGCTTGCTATAGAGCTGAGTCCTGCTGGTGCTGTCCTCATCTCTCCCCTCCTCACTCAGGGACTCACATTCCAGATGCCATGTGCTGATGGCTGTCCCTCCGAAGCCCCAGTGGTAAAACCATGACTGCAAGTTGTTTCCTAAGTTTGGAGGAACGTGGGGAGGGAGAACTCAGAGAGCTAAAGATTTCTGACACAGAAAACCTTAGGAAGGGTTCACAAAGGGCATGGAACTTGAGCTGAATCTTGTGAAAGAATACTCAAGTGTAGAGGAGAGAGAAAGGGGCTCCTGGAGAGACCATGGGGAGCAAAGGGGCAGAGGCAGTGTGAGGATGTTGGGAGAATAAGCAGGGACATCTGGCTGCAACAAAGGATTCACAGGGGAAAACAGTGGAGAGCCTGGACACAGCTTTTCCCAGCAGACGCAACCCAGATGGCGTCCAGGAGGCAGGGCAGGCTGAGCTTGCTCTCATTCTATCAGCCTGCGCTCCGAGGTCCGCATTTTCTCTCTTCTCCAAGGACTCTGTGTTAGGCCTGCTTGGTTGCTACAATGGGTTTGTGTTGAGTTTGCTTTTTGGTACAGCTGTTTGCTTGTACCATATTCCTCTGTGGCTCTAGACCATGTGGGCTTTTGTGAACTTCTGCTGTGTTTTTGTCTGTTCAGCTTTCCCAGCAAGCTGATGTTCAAGTCCATGACCTTCCAGTTTCTCCCTTTTGGAGAGCCAGGTGTCTTACTTTTCCTGACCTAACACTCTCTTTGAAACTTTGAAGTGACTTTCATAAACTCTGGCAGCACACTTTCCACTTAGCTAACCATGAAAATATAAAAGGGTTATTTGGAAACAAATAAATTCTACCATCTCCAGGATCATATGCGTTTATGCATTCCTGCATTTATCCCACAAACGTACATTGATCGTGCACTACATTACAGGGTCTGTGCGAGACACCAAAGATACATTAGTTATGTCCTCTCAAATGTCCTGAGTAATAATCAAATAAAACCATTTATCTTATGGATTCATTAACTTAAAAAGAATCTTGTTATGTTTTAAAAGGCAAGCTGCAAAAGCCAAAATAAAATAAAAGAGGTCAGCGGTGAAAAATCACTGCTAATCATCTCACCTCCCACCTAACCCTCAACCCCCTTCTGTTCAAAGTCATCTTTTTAAATATCTATGGTCACAATTGATTTGGGATCTTATAAAATGCTCTAGAAAATATGAGCAATGTAGGCTATTCATACAGACCAGGGTTTCTCAACCTTGGCACACCTGACATTTTGGGTCAGAAAATTGTTTGTGGGGAACTGTCCTGTGCATTATACAATAATAAGCCGTATTCTCTGCATCTACCAAGTGGTGTTGATAGCATCTTCCCAGTTGTGACAATCAGAAATGTCCCCCGACATTGACAAATGGCCTCTGGGAGAGACAGAAGACTCACCCCCATTGAGACCTAGACCATTCAAGCCAAAAATATTCTTTCATCAATAGTAGAGGGATTGATGGGGAAGGGAGGGCAATAATATTATAAAATAGTAATTAATAGGAAAGCTTACTAGAAGACTCTTCTAATTTAATTTTCCTTAAACTCAGGAATCACACCCCTCCACTTTGTTGAAACATTTTCAAAATATTAGTCTCTTGTCCTGTCAGACTAGAGGCCACTAACAAAGTGTAATTTAATTCTTTTGACTATTACAGTTCTTAGAGTAGCTGAAGTTATTTTTCCAGTACAGAAATTGTTGTCATACAACACCACAGATATGAAACAGCAATATCAAACCCCCAATATTGACTGACCCCCCCCACGCACACGGACGGTATGTGGCCTGGGAGGGGTGGAGAAGAAGGGCCTGTGAGTCTCCCCTTCATGCTTCCCTGCAACACTCCCGTAGACCACTGTTTGCATATTACGATATCCCCTTAGATTGTAAGTTCTTTAAAAAAACCCAAATGTTATTATTATTTTTGTGTCCTAAGCACCTAACATAGTAAGTAACACAAAGCAGGCATTCCATAAATACTTATAAATACTGCACTAAAAAAAAAAGCGGATGGTGCCAGAAATGCAGGTAAAACATGGAGTGCATGGAGGGCCCTGTGTTTCTGCTAAGGAACCTGGGCAGCATCCTGCGGGTAAATGTATAGAGTGGTCAGAAACCACAAGAGGTAAGTGCGGCAGAGGCCCAGGTGACTGTCATGCTCTGTCATGTGAGCAGGCCTAGCTACCCTGCACCCTCCTACTCTGCCCAGGAGGCCGAGTTTTCATGTGATAGATGCCCAGATGCTGGAGCCAGAGGAGTCCCAGCTGGCATTAGAAGCAGAATGCCAAAATGGCATCAATCTCCAGGGCTGCTGTCTGGTTTCCTTGGACAGTGGGGATGGAGGAATTAGACCATGTAGGGAAGGAAATTAGGCCAGCCCTGCAAAACCACCCTGCTGACTCCTTATCAACTCCTTACGGTTTGCGAAAGCAACGATAAGACGAGACAGTGCAGACAATAAAGAAGGAAGAGAGCAACAGAATCAAAAGAAGTCTTAAGTGTCTCAAAAGTTATCCTTAATGTCCTCTAGAATCTACTGTAGGCCCGATATCCCACTGCGCATGTCTCCACTGCTTCATGGCTGTGGATCCTCCTGCTTCTCTTTTGGGACATTACTGTCCTTCTCTGTCAGAGTGCTGTGCCCCTGGCATTTCCCTCTGGGAGGTAAAACTGTGCAGTCCATCCTCATCCTCACCTCTTCCGTTGCACTCAATCTGACAAAGAAAACCAAAGTGCCACCAAAAAATTCAGGTTATATTGACTTCATTTACAGAAACTCCAAACTGTCCATCCCTATTTCAATAATTCCCACTTTTCAAAGAAAGTTACCTTAGGTGATATCCTGGCAGCCTTCTCTTGCCATCCCAAACACAGTATAATGCAGTGCTCAACCAGGACCTGAGAAGGACATGAACCCTCCGTACCACCCCCATCTCAAATGATGAGAATCTCAACGAACCCAGCCTTCCGTGCTTCCTCAGTGTTTTCATTCACCAAATATTGAGCGAGCCCCATTATATGTAACGCATTTTGTCAAATAATATTGGAAAGGAATGAGACATGGATTATACCACTGAAGAAGGATAGTGTCCAGTAAGAAAATAACCTGTATTTAAAAAAAAAAAAACAGGGACTTCCGGCAAGATGGCGGCGTAGGTGGACACACTATACCGCCGCACACAACCAAACGAGGAAAAAACAGCAATTTAATTAAACAAAAACAGCCAGATCCGACAGAAAATCAAACTGAAAGGAAGCCCGACAACCAAGGAGTTAAAGAAGACGCTTACATCCAGTCTGGTAAGTGGGGCAGAGCCGGGCGGAGAGAGCACGCGGCCACTCTGCAGCGAGCCGGGTGGTGAGCGCACGGCAAGACCGCGGTTTGTGGAGTGGGACTGGCAGCGCTGCAGCGCGCCGAGACAGGCATGCCTGACCAAAACGCGGCCAGCGCCCAGCCCACCCGGACCCAGTGGGGCCGAGACTGGTGGACCGGGCAGGTCCTAATTCGCGTGCAGACAAACCAAGAGAAAAAGCAGGGCGCAACCCATCAAAGCAGGGAAATAAAACCTCAAACCACCAATTGAAAACACCTGTGGGAGGTGAGACGGTGGGAGGAACTCCCGGCCTCAAAGGAGAGTTCGTTGGGGAGACCCACGGGGGCTTGGAACTGTGCGGGCTGTCCACCGACCCCAGAGCAACTCCAGAGCCAGCGCAGAGGGGCTCAACTTGCCCGTGGGAAGCGGTGTGGGTCCGGAGAGCGGAGCAGGCGCCATTGTGTTCTCAGGTCCCGCCCCCCATAGGTGCGTCACAACACAGCCAGGAGGGTTACCCCGCCCCCACAGACAGCGTCACAAAATAACTACGTGAGTTGACCCGCCCTGGTGAACATCTAAGGCTCCACCCCTTAAAGTAACAGGCGCACCAGGGGTTAAAAATGGCCCAAATGAAAAAACAGATCAAAACTAACCGACCAAGAGATAGCCAACCTATCAGATGCACAGTTTAAAACACTGGTAATCAGGTTGGCCACAGAATTCAACGAGAAATTATTGCAATTACTTGAACAAATGAGGAGAGATCTGCAGGGAACCAATAGGGATAAGAAGGAAACTGGGACTCAAATCAACAGAGTGGACCAGCAGAAAGAAAAAAACATCCAACCAGAAAAGAATGAAGAAACAAGAATTCAAAAAACAGAGGAGCGGCTCAGAAACCTCCAGGACATCTATAAACGGCCCAACATACGAATCATAGGGCTGCCAGAAGGAGAAGAGGAAGACCAAGAGATTGAAAACTTATTTGAACAAATAATGATGGAGAACTTCCCCAAACTTTCGGGAAGTCCAGGAAGCTCAGAGAGTCCCAAAGAAGTTGGACCCAAAGAGGAACACACCAAGACACATCATAACTACATTACCCAAGATTAAAGATAAGGAGAGAATCCTAGAAGCAGCAAGAGAAAAGGGGACAGTTACCTACAAAGGAATTCCCACAAGACTATCAGCTGATTTCTCAAAAGAGATCTTGCAGGCAAGAAGGGGCTGGAGAGAGGTATTCCAAGTCATGAAAGGCAAGGACCTACATCAAAAAATACTCTATCCAGCAAAGCTATCATTTAGAATGGAAGGGCAGATACAGTGCTTCTCAGATAAAGTCAAGTTCAAGAAGTTCATCATCACCCAGCCTTTATTGTATGAAATGTTAAAGGGAGTTGTATAAGGTATGGAGGAATATCAACAGGGGAGTGGTAGGGGGAGAACGGGGGAAAGGGGTACAGAATAAGTAGCATAAATGGGAGGTAGAAAACAGACAGGGGGAGATTAAGAATAGTATAGGAAATGCAGAAGCAAAAGAACTTATGTGTATGACCTATGGACAGAACTAGAGGGTGGGGAAAGGGGGGGGTAAGGGCTGGAGGGGAAGAAAGGGGGGGAAATGGGACAACTGTAATAGCATAATCAATAAAAAAAAAAACAAAAAAAACAACTACAGTATAAGGTAGGAGAAGGTATTCCACACAGCGTACCGATAAAGTGCTACAGAGCTCGGAGCCTCAGAGACTATTTTTGTTATGTCAGTCTTTCAAGAGGACAATGAGTCCTGCTCTTCTTTTGTTAAGTGTGCATATTCTTAATAAATTAGAGACGCTTTGTTTTCAGAATGCGTAACAAGAACTGATTCTGCAAGAAGCGAAGAAAACCTGAATTCTGAGAAGCAGTCTATTAAAAATCCACTGAAAGTAGCATATTATTTGCACACTTATAATAGTCTGTGGAGATTAACCTACGACAGATAATTTAATTTCTTCTAAGAAGAAGAAAAACAACTCAAATGTTTAAAGGACACACACTCAAATACTTGACAGACTCAGAAGTGTATCGTCTGCGCTGGCTGAGGTGAAAACACTCGAGTGAACTGAAATTCATCTTAGAATTTACAATTAGCCAAGTGTTTCCAGTCTAATTCTTTCATGCATTTTAGCTATTAGAGGACTACTATTCCTTTAAATTAAACTCTGAAGGACAAGCTGCCCTAGACTGGCAGACCACGAAGGCTGATTCCCCACGGCTTCTCTCACATGTCTCTGTATTTAAGAATGTTGGTTCATTAACAAACGAGTTGTGATCAGTGAAGTTATGTAAATTGCATCTGTTATAAAAAGGTAATACGTTAACAAGTCTAGAAATATCAGCTTCTGAAAGGACACTTTTAAATGTGGCTTTATTTGAAGGGGGAGGCAGCACTCCTCGGTGAAGGCGCTGTAGCATCATTGGGTGTCCTCCCTCCTTGTCTCGTTGGGTTCTTACAGAACACAGGATGGTGCTGCTACATTTAAGGTAAAGAAATTGTAAAGCAAGTCAGGCCACACATTGCTAAAAGGCAGAGCTGAGATACAACCCAGAGTTCCACCAAATTTCATATTGCCCCTCGTCATGGCGCAACAATGACCTGCCACATCCTGAATGACAAGGATAACAGCTGTTGACATAAAAGAGCACAGAGAGGCACCCAGCAGAACAATGACACTACTGCAGAACCAGTGCTTCCACTGGTAAGTTCTGTCCTTGAATAAAGGACGTTTTCTTTCCAGTTTCTCCACTAAATTCAGTCTTGTCTTGATCTCTCAATATGTGTCTGCAGGAAATATGTGGGGAAAAAAGGGTGACATGAATCTTGCCTCAATTGTTCTAGAAACATCCACAAATCACTCAACACATGTCACGCATTTGTTGGTTGAAGTACCAGGAAGATAGCAGAGAATAAACAGACAGAACACCAGCCCTTGTAAAGCCTATGTTTTGGCCATGAGCTGGATCGACAGGACCAAGATGAGAACCTAATGCAGACTCTTCACTGCTCTCTGCCACCTGCCAGGCAGCTCCCCAACCCACACAGCAGGAACCACTGCTGAAAAGGCCATTCTGCCTGCCCAGGCATCTCAGGGGACTACCCGATCTCAGCAGCTGAGCATGAAATCCGCACACAGCACATTTTTACAAATCAGGATGCTATGTACAATGAATAATAACCATAAAAATATGATGAAATCCTCTTAGGCCAAAGCAAATCTTTAAAAAAGCCATTTTTTAAAAGCCATTTAATTCATTCTTCTATCATGGGACAGAGCCAAAATAAATCTTCAAAAGAAGAACTGGAAATGAATCTCCAACCAATCTCCCTACACAAAGTCCCAAGCTTCTGCCCCAGGAAATCATTGCCAAATGGCTGATGTCAGCTCAGATTCTCAGTGCTTCTAAAAGGGGGTGGGGGGTGAATACACATTGTACTAAGAATATGCAAGTCAAAGCAATAACTCATAAAACATTTGAATAACCCATTCATTTTTAATTCTCCTGTAATTTCTGTGATAATCTTAAAGACGAGGAACTCATCTGACAGAAGAGGATGACAGGGGCTTCTCCAGCAGCCCCACTGTGAGTCAGCACTCACTGGAAGCATGTTCAGATACTGCACCGCTCCCTGCTATCTGCTTCTAAAAGCAGCAGTGAAGCCGTTCCATCTGCCTGCTGGCGTGTTTGCCCATTTAATCAGCGCAGACGACACGGTGCCAGTGTGATCCAGGCCCCTGTGTGTGTGCCCCGATGACCTACTTTAATAAAATCTGGCCTCGCATCAAACAGAGCCCAGGTTTAATTCCTAGCCAGAGAGGCAAGGTCACTGTGTGCAGCGGACGGGATGAGGGAGCAATGCGCAGAAATTTGTGCCGCCTTGTGCACCACTGAGAAACAGATAACAAAGAAGCCTCTGTGGTTTCCATCATCTTGAGTGGATTGCCCCTGTGACATTTCCTGACTCTGCCTCCCTCTACCCCCAGCAACCAATTTCCTAAAATTCTGAGCTCTGGATCTACAGAGTTACAAAATAAAATATGTTTGACTTCCCTTTCTCCTATGTTTTTTGCCCAAGATGGATCAGGGAAAAGATCAACCTCACCCTCCCCTTGGAGTGGACTCCAAGACCCCGTGTTTCCAATCTACTGCTGAGGATAAATTTAAAGCAGGAAAGAAGACACATGCACTGCTGAACTCTTCGCGTACTCAAAATCCGAGGATATTTCAGTCCTATTTGACATTTTGATATTTCAGAATCGTAGGTTCTTCCCTGGTGAAAAAAAAAAAAACGTACACTCTTTAAAAAATATATCAAAGGTCTCTGAGAAACCAGCTGTAGCCAACAATTCCCACACATCTCATCCTGTGGTACAAATTTGTTTCCAGGGTTCCTCCAGCCTTGTTCAGCTGGTGCCCTCTAATGATAGAATTACATGCTCAATTTTAAAGCAGTTTTGTCAGTGAAGCCACCAGGCTTCATATTATTGAGGATGAGATAGGCTAGTCTGAAATTCATAGAATTCGAGAAACAAAAAAGACTTTTAAGGGGTGGGTCGAGTCCGCTGTCCAAAGGGGCAGTAAAGACAAGTAGTCAAGGGCACGGCTGGCTGCAGGCACCAGGTCTATCTACCCTTTCCCACTCGCGAGATGGAAAAAGAAGGAGGTGGCAGCACCCACCTCACAGGGTGTTCAGGGAGCAATAAGATGGTGAGTGAGTGCGGTGGGCTCAGCACAGCACTGAAGTGAGCACTCACTACTTGGTAGATATTATTCTCACTGACATGTTATAAGCCATTCCATCCATTAAATAGGCATTAAGTACATGGCACTATGTGCCTAAGAACCTCCACCAGATGATTACCCACTAACTCCCTTTTTTAAAACCTACTCTGTATGTCTAAATCTCTCTTGCTTCAGAGTATGCACATCTGTACATAATCAGCATAAAGGATTTCATTAAAATAATGAGGACAATTATTTGAGCCATATAGTGATAAAATATTTCAATCCAAAAATTATGACAATTGATGATGAAAATGCCTGACTGTTGTGAAGTATCATTGTTCCTTTTTGATATTTATTAAGCGGTGTTTTCCCAAATATTTTCTAGTAGCAAATATCCTACTCTACTGAAAAGTAAGGAAAAATGGAACACGAAATTATTAGCTCAATATCACAGGTGCCAAAAAGTAGACCCAGACATGTTCATATTCTCACTCATTCCTTGGTACTACAAAGGCAAAGAAAAAAGTCAGAAATAATATACAAAGTAAAACACACAGTTAAGCCATTATCCAGGGAAGAGACACTCATATAAGCCTCCCTAACCCTCTTTCCCCTTTTCCTTCTGCCCCTTTAACTCATTAAAAAAAAAAGTCCACATCATTTCTTTCTTCAAAACATAGATCACGTATGTGTGGTGTGGTTGGGGAGAGAGATTTCAGATGTAATAACACCAGGACCTGTTCCCCAAAATCATGTAAATCATTCTCTTAACTGAC
Source organism: Micronycteris hirsuta (assembly GCA_004026765.1). Classification (NCBI taxonomy): domain Eukaryota; kingdom Metazoa; phylum Chordata; class Mammalia; order Chiroptera; family Phyllostomidae; genus Micronycteris; species Micronycteris hirsuta. The sequence goes on along the minus strand of PVJI01006914.1, from coordinate 10,613 downwards.
CACATGTTCCTCTACTCTGTACTTAGATTATCACAAACACCCCACATCACACGTGCGTGCACACATTCAGGTGAAGGAAGTGTGGGCCTTGAGCAGGAATACGGGATATAAACATTGGCGTTCAGCAGGATTATACATAATTCCTCTCTGTGATCTTGTTATCGTTACTCCTAAGGTTGGGTGAGGTCCTCTGGGATGAAATCGGTTAGTGCTCCACGGAGAGCACTAAAATTACATTTTGTGTCTATGACCTGGCATCTTTCCATCTCCCATCTCCCTCAACATGAGTCCTGAGCTTCATGGCAGCTGCTGCAGCCCCTCCACCATGTCCACCACCACCACCTAGCCCCAGCCCCTCATTTCTTCCCGTCTCTGTCCCTTTCTGTCTCAGTAACACATCAGTCATGTCACATCCTCTGCCTGCAGCCCTACCTCTGGCCCTGAAACAACGCCGCCCCTCTTACCCTGTATTTGTCGATCACTATCCACCCATTAACAGCAACGTAATAGCTGTTGTCTCATCAGAAGATTAATTACAATAATTCCCAAGAAGGGAGGAGCCATCCATTACAAACACACTAACATTTTGAAAACAACTCTAATGGAATAAAAAAAAACCCTCAAGTTTAAATAGTCTTTGAGAAAAGAACATCACAGAGGTGGTAATGTACAGAAGAGAGCTGCTTCAGTAGTCTTGGGAATCTGAAAGCACACACTCTGTGCCACTAACTTGCAGGAGCGTGGTCACACATTTGGCTTAAAACAAAGTTTCTGTTCTCCTTTCCTAGTTTTACCCCTAAAAAGCTCAGTCTATCCCATCTGGCCTCCAACCTATAGCCCCTGCTGCTCTCTGTTCAATTCCTTTCATGCAACACAAGTGTCCAATCAAAGCCAGACTCCAAACTACCATTTCTAGCCTCTGTCCTCAATGACCAGAACTTAATAAAAAGCCTGCCTTCCTAAGAGTCTGTCCTGAGTTGAATCCCAACAAAACAAAGCCAGCCCAGCTGTTGCTCAGGGTGTGAAATGTAAGGCCACCGCATTCAAGAGGGCACCAATCACACCATTAGCATCTCTGCTATCTTTAAAACTGCTTTTATTACAACTTTAACAATTTAAAGATGGGTAATTTATTTAAATTGCAATTTCCATGCATATGGCAATAAAGTATCTTATTCTAAAAGTCAGTGCAGTCCAACAATTTTCCATCCGATGGAAGGAGAATGTCTGTGGAAGGGGTGACTTTGTCTAATTTGCACAGAATACCAGAGGGGCTCACAGCAGCCCTCAGAAAAGCTTCTCGCACGTGCTTTCAACTTTCTGGGTCTCGGCCATTCACTAAAGCTTCTACTTTTAATTTAATAAACTCTGTTTGTACTGTATTAACTCCTCCCCCACAAAAAAAAAATCTGGTCTTTTTTTCAGTAAGTTCAGTTATCAAGCACATCCTACACTCAAAGCAAGCCCCTAAATGCTGCTGATCCCCTTGTCCTATTTCTGCCAGTTGCTATTACTAAACACATGTTAACAGGAACACAATGACCTTTTGTTATAGTAGAAGATTAATTACCACTAGGAAGGAACTGTCCATTACAGACACACTCCACCAATTTAAAATCCTTAACAAAAAATGTTGTTTGAACTTGAATTTCAGTCAATGATATTTATTAAGACTATATTCCTCACATTGTAAAAAAGCAAAATTAAATTAGGCTTTCATATGATAATTCATTTCAATTTGCTTGTTTTGTTATTAATATTTACCAAAAATTACCAAAAATTGCTTACTTGGAGTACCAGGAAGTTTTATACAACATTTAAGAGGCAATTATGGACCCACATCAAATGGAATAATAAATAGAAATGCACATACACTCACCTTGACCCCCAGAAAACAAGTTTTACTGCCATTGGGGGAGATGTGCCCTCATTGACAATCCAGGCATGGAAACCTTAAAAAAAACAAAAAGATACAGGAAAATTTAGAAGAAAGGGGGAAGATTCCGGAAAGCATAAACAGTAACTTCATTATGATACTACTTCTCACTGAAATACAAAGTTAGTTCAGAGTTCTTAAAGATAAGAAGTAATTGTACCACAAATAAATTCTTCAAAATTGGGGTTGTCATAAACTCACCACTTGGCTGTGTCTCAAATTTTAGAGATATTTCACTCTTATTTTTAGATTAATCCTCATTTGGATTACATGACTTCAATTTTCTTCCTATCTTCATCCCTAAAGCCATTAATGATGTGAAACTGATTCTTAAATACACCATATCAATGAAGTATCTTTTTTTTAAGATTTTATTTTATTTATTTTTAGAGAGAAAGGAAGGGAGGGAAAAAGAGAGGGAGAGAAACATCAAAGTGTGGTTGCCTCTTGCACACCCCCTACCGGGGACCTTGCCCACAACCCAGGCAAGTGCCCTGACTGGGTATTAAGCCAGTGACCTTTGGTTCACAAGCTGGTGCTCAATCCACTGAGCCACACCAGCCAGAGTGAAATGAAGTATCTTAAGGACTTCAGACTTGGTTTTTGCCAAGGAAAGAATACCTCTGATACATGAATAATTACATCCATTTTGCAGAACTTAATTTTCCTAAATTGTACCAAATTTATACTGTTAAACTTCTTATTTTCTTCTAATTCAGAAGAAATTAAAAACCAGAGGACCCATAAATCCTATAATATTGACAATATTAATATTAATTAAATCCTAATAAAATTGTATTTCAAAATAAATCAGCAAAAATCCCTTCCCTTTCTAAATTGTCCAGCAAGAAAATTAGTTGTCAGATGGTAGAAGAGATACAAATATTCCTCTCAAATGATACTGAAACAGACATCACCGAATGCCTGCTATTATTAGGTTGTATCATATAAAATTGCTGATATCCAACCATTTTTTTACCTACAAAAAGGACAATTTCATCATTTTTTCCAAACAAGAAAATAAACAGGATTTTAAAACCCAATGACCATGAAACAAATCTTCAAAACTACCAATTACTCAGCAGAAATCATTTTTCTGAGCAGCATCAGATGTTTGAGTATTAACTGTTTCCATTCCAACCCAACATACCTTCATGGCACCTGAAAAGATATTACATGAATTGCCTCCAGCCTTTGGAAGGGGTTGAGAGTCTCTTTTCAATTCTTTCTTGCTCCCCAGACTCTGTTTACTGCCAAGTCCCTCTCAGCTTCCTCCTTGCAACATTAAGAGTCTCTTCCAAGGCCACAATGTGGCAGAGGAACACTGAGGACTGGAAGGCATACCAGTGAGAGTAATGCAGATCTTCAAGAAGAGAAGGCTAAAGGGAATGCACATCAAAGTAAGTGCAGAGCACAATGTGGGGGCGGGGTGCAGATGAAGGAAAAAGGTGTTGGGGGGAAAGCAGAAGGGCTGCCAGCACTTACGTGGTGGGGAGCAACACACCACCTAGCGAAAACTGAACAGGTCCCAGTCCACGTGGAATAAAGGGAGCATTTACTTCTGCCTAATAGTAACCCACCTATCATAGGACCTACCACAGCCACTGCTTCCACGCCATCCCACCACTGCTGTGAACACAATCCATGTGCATGGGCAACACCGCTGGAACTAAAAACCAACAGAACAGAGGTCATGTGAGTACCCTAGGTATAAAAATGCACATGTTTACAAAGTGTGCCTTCTTCTGAGACGGAGTAGGAAGAACTTAATTTCCCCTGCTACCAGAGAGCCGATAAGTGAGCAACCTACCATAAATTGTTCTGTTGTGTTTTGACATGAACGAGCAGCCATTTACAAAATAAAATAAACTTTTTTAAAATAATTTTTTAATCCTCACCAAGAACATGTTTATTGATTTTTTTACAGAGAGAGTAGAAGTGGAGGGAGAGAGAGAGAAAGAAAAATACCAATGTGAGAAAGAAACATCAATTGATTGACCCCACACACACCCCAACTGGGGATCAAATCCGAAACCTGGTTATGTGCCCTAACTGGGAATCAAACCCACAATCCTTTGGTGTACCAGATGATGGATGTGACTAAGTCAGTCACCTGGCCAGGGCACAAAACAAACTTTTTGATCTCTCTTTAGTACCATGCTTCTATTTCTCATTCCCTCTTTTTAAAATTAATTATCTTTCTTTAAAATTATTTTATTGTTGTTCAATTACAGTTGTCTGCATTTCCCCCCCTCCACTCTCCCCCCACTCCAGCCAAACCCGCCTCCCTCTCTTGCTTCCACCCTCCCTCTTGATTTTGTCCATGTGTCCTTTATCATAGTTCCTGAAAACCCTGTCTTAAGATAGACATAAGGTCAAAATCAGGTTTCTGACCACGGTTGGTGGTGGCAAAGTCCAAGCTGATATGCTAGGTGAAACATATAGTTTCGTTTGTACCCAATCAGAATTCTAAAGCAACGTAAGACTACGAGAAGAAATCAAGGAGGGAAAAGCAGACATTCGGAGGCACTCTTCTTTGTTCCAGTAGTGACTTTCCTCTTAAAAGAGCTATTGTGATCTAGCATGGACCACTCTAATGTGGAAGGTAAATGCATTAACCATGGCAATAGCTGAATGACGGCACTGATAAAGACTAACTGGAAATTTAAGAAAAACATAGTCAGTCTGGAGGGTCTACGGGAGGAGCTAGGGCTTAAGAAAGTCATATGCAATCATGAGAGACACGAGAACTCTACAGGAAGAACTCTATGCTCATAATAAAGCTCTATGGTTCTAACTTCCCTTCCCTTAACTTCCTCTTCTCTTCGTAAAATACCCCCCATTCGGGCCAGCAGGGCAGGGCATGCATGGCTTGCTATGTCTGCATACACGCGGTTGTAAACCTTTCTCTTTCCCAAATAAATCCATTTTGGTGGCAAAACCCATCGTCGATATTAATTTTCAGTTGACAGCATTAATAGTAACAGTAATAACAGAAAAAGGAAATTATAATTATTATTATAAGTATCACCACAATAAAGAGCTACTGCAAAATAACCACCTTGAATTAACTGACCAGTTGGGATTGTACTACTCCTTGTGAAAGAGTTAAAAAGTGAGTTCATGTTGATAAATCAACTAAACTAGAGTAAGCAAAGTTAAGGAGTGCTGGCTAAGGTATGTGAAGACTACACATACATGAATGGAAGCTGCCAGGTGCCAACTAAATGAGACACTCTGTGAAGAGCCACAGGCTCTGGGAGAACCAACTGGTCAATCTCATACAGAGGAGCCCTAAGCCACTGATAACTGTCACTGTGATTACAGCAGGGTCTAAAAAACATCAACCCGGCAAAAGGACATGGAAGCTGACAGAGGCAGGAAGAAGAGGTGTCACCTAATGCCCCAGAGTCCTATAATAAAAAACTGAGAGAGTGAACCCTGCACTATCCTATGTGTGCAACCCTGAAACAGGCGGCTCCACAGCAGTCACTGAGGGGGCCTGTTAAACACAGAGATTTGGGGCACTACCCTAAAACTTACTCTTGAATCTAATGAATTTATATTTTTGAAAGCTTTCTCTGGGTACTACTGGAAAATAGACATACTGAAGAACCAGTGCTACGGCAAAACAAGGAAACGGCCGGAGAAGCAGTCTCTCAGTTCACCGGGAGTTTGAGCGGGGTCACTAGGCCAGTTCACTTAATCTTCAGAGCAACTCACAGAGCAGATTTCAATTACACTGGTTTTGCAGAGGAAGAAACTGAAGGGCATGTCTGAAAGGTCAAGTGACTTGCCCAACATGTTAAAGTAAAAAAGAACAAATCATACCTTGTGACTCCCTTCTTAAAGCTCTTTGGTGGGTGCTCACTGCCTAAAATGGAATATACTCTTCACTGCTTTGTAGGCACCCTGCGAAAACATGGTCCCCAACTCTAGTTCAGCCACACTACTCCTTCTGCCACCCTCACCCGCACTCCAGGCAAGCCACACTTACAGGCCAGGGCGTCCGATCCGCAGCCCGCAGCCCGCAGCCCGCAGGCTACATACGGCCCAGGATGGCTATGAATGCGGCCCAACACAAAAGTGCAAATTTACTTAAAAAATTATGAGATTTTTTTGTAATTACATATCACAATGTATTTAGTGTGTGGCCCAAGACAATTCTTCTTCTTCCATTGTGGCCCAGAGATGCCCAAAGGTTGGACCCCTGTCCCTGGGCAGTACTATCTCAAGCCTCTTTGACGTTGCCTCTGCCCTTCAACCACCTCATGGTCCAAGATGGAGCTCGCACCCCCCGCCCTTCGTGAAGTCACTGCCCACCACTGAACCTCATCCAAGTAGAACTAACCACTTCCTTCGACGGGTCCTGAAGTAATTAGAACAATAAAATGACTCTTTACTTCTCTCCAATATTACATGTCTGATCATACAAACAGATCACATAATTTTTGAGATTAGATGTCAGTAAACTTTTTAAGAATAAATACAGTGCTAGAGTCAACGTTAAAATCTTAATCTGTATTCAAGTGAAAACCGGTACACCATGCTGTGTCTCCAGAGGCCTTGAGTCTGACTTTATAAAAACAACTCCATAACCGTCTGTACCGTCGCCGCACCGCCTCATGTGGTGACTGAGCACCAGATGCGGCTCCTCCGAACTGTGCTGTGTGTAAAATACACGCCTGATTTTGAAGATTCAGTATGAAAAAAGAATGTAAAATAATTCAACACATTAAATGATACTTTGGCAATATTAAGTTAAATAAAATATATTAAAATTATTCCATCTGTTTCTTTTTGCCTTTTTAATGTGGCTATTAAAAAATTTAAAATTACAGCGTGGCTTATATTATATTTCTATTGGGTGAGGCTACTTCATAAGGTATAGCCTTTATTAATAAATCCGCTAAGATGATGTTAACTTTTCCTGATGATTACAGAACTTCAGACATCAAAGACTGCAGGCAGTGTTAGACAGAGTGGCCCTTCTGGCATACAGACTCTGCTCCCACACTGACCACTCAGATAGCACTTCCAGAGTTCTACCAACTCACTGGAGTTCTCTACTGTCAGCTGTTGGTACTTCACACCTATGTACCAACCTTCCTACCTTTTCTAGGGTGAGAAAGTGTGCTTGCCTCAGGGGCAAAATTTAAGAGGAATCAAAAAACTCAGTAATCAAGATGATACATTTTTAAATAACAATAGATATATAATTCACACACCATAAAATTCACCATTTTAAGGGTACAATTCAGTAGTTTTAATATATTCACAAGGTTGTGCAACATTGCCCCATTATCAAATTCCAAAACATATTCATTCCCTCCACCCCAGAGAAACTCGGCCCCGTTTACAGATATTGCTCTGGTAACCATGTTCATTCATTCAGTACTTCATTCCTTTTTATGAATGAATAATGTTCTATTGTATGAATATGCCAAATGGATAGATATTTTAATGGTTTCCACTTTGGGGTTGTTATGTACACATTGGTGTCCAAGTTTTTATGTGGATATGTTTGTAATTCTGTTGGGTATGTACTTGAGGATGCAATTGCCCAGAAGCAACCCTCCCTGGGCACACGTGGCTGCAACGCCCATGGCTGAGGCTCCAGGTGGTGTGCAGAAATGACTCAGTTCACTCCTGCTCACTAGTCACAGGCTAATCACAGGTCAGCGCTAGACACTGTGTGGGAAATAGCAAAGGGCTCCGTGAGGTTGGCAGTTTCCTTTCTGGTGGCCACACTCGTCACTTCAGAATGCTACATTCCTATTTAGGGCACCAGCTGAAATGGTGGATTTGATATCTGTAGAGAAAATTCAAAAGGAAACTTCGGCGTGGAAGCGGAAGTTGATTTCCTCAGTTGTTGTGCAAGAGAACGGAAAGGGGTGACGCCCACTCGAACCCTGATGAGGAGGCTGCTGAGCGGTGGCCTTGGCGGCGTCATAGCAAATGTGTTGCACAAGAAAAGAGGTGACTGCAATGCACTGAGATAGGCTCTCTTTTCCAAGCTGGACGAAAGACAAAGACATCTTCAAGCTACCTGAAAAACTGCTCTTTTCACAAGGTTGTAATTGGATCCAGCAGTATGCCTTTGGTCCTGAGAAGCACCCAGGTTCAAATGTGTTTGGAAAAGTATGTAAATGTGTGGAATTATTGAAAAAATACAGTGGACCAAATTCAGTGGGATTAGAGATTATCACAAGAGAGGAAGCAACATCCATTTTTCTGATGCCATTCTAGAATACGAACTGTATGAAGCTTTGAAGTTCATCATGGTGTATCAAGTCACCAAAGTTTATGAACAAATGAAGATGAAAAAGGTCATTCCCAGTCTTTTTGCACTCGTTTTCCCAGGAAACATCATTTGATCCCTTTACACTTCATGATGAATCACCTAAATTCTATAGGTGACACACGTGGACCAGTGCAGATTGATATGTTTATACTTGGATACGCCCTTGAAGTCAAGATAAAAGTGTTCAGACTGTTCAAATTTAACTCTTGGGACTTTGAAGTCTGCCACCTAGACGGGCCACTCAGGCAGTGGCCAGAGATCTCTCTGCTGACTGAGAATGACTGTCACTACCACCTTTGTCTTTTAAGTCTGGTGTGGACCAGGCCCCTGCCAATGACAGTGGTCACACTTGCAAGTAAAGTGCTTCTGGAAAACCAGAGCCAGTGCCGCAGCCACTAAAGGAATTAGGACCTTCTCTGAAATTACAGGGACACTGGATGCCACAGTGCACACAGCTTTGCTTTGTTTCTCAGTGATTTCCTCCAAAGCAGCTGTGCTGATATATTTGTAAGTTAGCAATTTAACCTGGTTCATAAGGGCTGTGGTCACTTGCTACATGGCGGGCCTTTAAGAGCGTAATGTTTAATTTGCACGAGAACAACGACAGGAAAAAATAGAGAAGAAAATGTGTAGGAAAAAAGACTAACCTAGACAGAATAAAATTTGTCTCTAACTTTACATTCTTATTAAAAACATTTGGTTGATTTTGGATCCTCATAAACATGGCCTTATTTTATAAGCATTACCTTTCCAGGAATCTCTGTAGTATACTGAGTTTCTAGAACCACTTGACTAACTGTAAAGTTATATATGCAAGTGTAGGTAACTATACACACAGACATGCATACCCATGTGTATACAGGTATTGTTTCATACATACACATATAAACACATACACACAAGTAACCACTACTTTATTAGGTTGTACAATTTGTTTTATCTCTCTTTATATTTTTGTTACTGTTGCATCTAGCCAATTTAATACATTTTATATAGATAAATAAATACTGTAGATTAACACAACTAAATGACAATTATTGAACTATCATGAAAATAATAAGCTATGGTGTATTGACACGTTTACTTAAAGTGTGGTAGATAGAATCATGCTCCTCTTTCCCAGAAAGATGGGACATCCTAATCCCCAGAACCTGTGAACATGTTGGGTTAAATGGCAAAGGACAATAAAGTTGCAGGTGGAATTAAGGTACTAATCTGCTGACCTTGTTGTTATAGGGAGAGTAGTCTGGGTTCTCCAGGAGAATGCAATAAAATCACAAGGGTACTTAAAAGTGGAAGAGGGCCCTGGCTGGTGTAGCTCAATGGATTGAGCGCGGGCTGGGAACCAAGCGGTCCCAGTTTGATTCCCAGTCAGGGCACATGCCTGGGTTGTGGGCCAGGTCCCCAGTGAGGACCATGTGAGAGGCAACCATACAATGCTGTTTCTCTCCCTCTCTGTCTCCCTCCCTTCCCCTCTCTCTAAAAATAAATAAATAAATAAATAAAAAAGTGGAAGAGGGAACTGAAAGAGTGTCGTAGTCAAAAAGAAATGAGGAATCAGGAAGGACAGCAGAGAGAGATGCAGTGTGCTGTTGTTGAGGATGGAGGAAAGAACCAGGAGCCAAGGAACGCAGGCAGCCTCCAGAAGCTGAGAAAGGCAAAGGAACAGATTCTCCCCAGAACCTCTAGAAAGGAATGCAGCCCCACCAATGCCTTGATTTTTAGCCCAGTGAGACCTTTGATCTCTAGAATTATAAAGTAATAAATTTGTGTTAAGTCGCTAAATTTGTGGTAATGTAAAATGAACTGACAACAACCCAAAACTTATGGGACACAGCGAAGGCAGTCCTGAGAGGGAAGTTCATAGCAATACAGGCCTACCTAAAAAAAAAAACAGAAACAGTTTACACAAGCAACCTAACCCTACACCTACAAGAACTCGAGGAACAACAGCAAAGACAACCCAGAGCAAGTAGAAGGAAGGAAATAACCAAGATCAAATCAGAATTAAATGACATAGAGACTAAAAGGACAATTCTAAGGATCAATGAATCCAGGAGCTGGTTCTTCGAAAAGATAAACAAAATAGACAAGCCTTTAAGCAGGCTCATCAAGAAAAAAAGAGAGAGGACCCAAATAAACACAATCAGAAATGAAAGAGGAGATATTACAATTGATGCCACAGAAATACAAAGGATTATAAGACACTACTATGAAGAACTGTATGCCAAGAAATATGAAAACCTAGGAGAAATGGACAAATTTTTAGAAAAATATAATCTTCCAAAACTCAATAAGGAAGAAACAGAAAGCCTGAACCAACCAATAACAGCGGATGAAATTAAAGCAGTAATCAAAAAACTTCCAACACAC
>PVJI01006913.1:0-82335 GCA_004026765.1 Micronycteris hirsuta | reverse complement strand
TCTCTTTCTCTCTCCCTTCCCACCACTTTAAAAAGAAATAAATAAAATATTTAAAAAATTATTTCAGTCCATCAAAATTCTACAGATCAATTTATGTATCCTTTTAATATATGCATGAAATGTCAGGAACAATGTTTACCAATATTAATAGATTTTCTTTCATGGCAAAATTTATATAATTTTTATGTTGTGCTTACTACTGTTCTGTATTGCTTGAATTTATTAAGATGGCAACATATCGACTTTATAAAAACCCGTTGGACCGTTTTTTAAAAAGCGCGCGATAAGTAGTCAGGAGGAGTTTGGAAAATGATGGGACATGTTGATAAGACAGAAGAGCAATACGAGATCCTGCGTCAGCGCCTGGACCAGAAAATGGACAATGGTGACAAAGCTGCTGAAGTTCGAAGAGGTCTACAGACTAGTCACTAGTGTGATATCAATGTTGACACGCTCGTTTGATCATTGCACTGTGGTTATGTAAGACGCTGCACACGAGAGGAGAAGCTGAGTGCAGGGGAAAGGGAACTTTGTCTACTAGTTTTGCAATAGGTAAGTCTAAAAGTATTTCAAAATACAGTTAAAAAGGGCATACGATTGTATTAAATCATGCAATACAAAGTTGAATTTTGATCTATCTTATTTTTAAAATATAAAACTTATCCGTTGTGAAGTAAATGGGGGAAGAGTTTTTAAAATGACCAAGAACTAGTGCACATAGTAATAATTGCTATTTGGTGTATGCTGATTTTAATTCACAGTTTCAGAGTTCCAGGATATTCTGGGAAAGAAATGCATTGATGTAAATGTTTAATTTCTGCAACGTGTGGTCACTGATGTTCTTAGTGTTGTGGTCACCTTGGGTCTGTCAGGGACCATATTAATCCATATTAGTACAGTCCATATAAGCTGAAATTTATATATTCCTTCCACTTTGAAAGTAATTACTAAGCTACTTCCAGCTCAATTTTTTAATCAGAGGAATAATTATGGAATTAAGACACTAGGTTATATCTCTAAACTGGCAAAACGTGATAAAAACATATGTATTGGAAAGAGATATGAGTCTGGTGTTTGTGATGCGTTGAGGAAAAGACCATTTGGTGCAGACTGAAATAGCAGTTTTCTTAGAAGAGGAAGGCTCTATATTTTAAAAATCAGTTATCTTATTCTTTACATCCATTTTGGTGTCATGACTAAATATTATCCATACCACATACCCCATGTCCAAACACTCTTTAAGTGTATAAATGAACAACTCGTATAAATTCCTATTGTTTCATAGGCCAGCTATTTTTAAAAAGCACAGAATATTTCCATACCAAGTTAATTGTAAGGAAATTCCCTGGTGGATTCTGAAACAAAAGGAAAGAAAACAACGAAAAAACTTAGAAACTTATAACTAACACAATAAACTCATTTTCCTTAGTTTGAAGACAGTACTGACTCCTCTTTTATAAAGAGCAGCAATTCACACCAAGAACATCATATTTGTTCATAAAAGTTATGTGCTAGGCTTCGAAAATACTACTGCCAAGTCAAATGTCAAGAATGTTAATTAATCAAAAGAAGGGGAGGGGCTGACTCCAGATCTTCTTCGGCACCAGCTCGCTCTGCAAACAGAGCTGCGTCTTGAATTCCACAGCAGCTACGTGGGGCCATGTTTTGAACACAGGAGATAATAAATGTTAGAGCATCTAGCAAAGAAGATATGAAAAGTTGCTATTCAAAAACAGTTTATCAAACAAATATACTCTTATTGTAAATAGCTGAAAACTCAGTTTCAGTCTGTTTTGCTTACTAATATATGGGTATTTACCAATTGAGTTTTAACTTCAACTTTTTCCATTGTGTTCATTTCTTATTTAGATTAGTGGGTACCCTGTGTTGGAAGGTCTCTCCAAAGTAGATTACAGAATTCAGAGATATCTCGAAATTTCATGGATAATTTTCCAGTTCTAAATATTCTACTATTGAGCTATCAGGCCATTAGCCCAGGCACGAAACAGGGAAGAAATATATTAAAACCAACATGTTTCCTTTTCTCAATACTCCTATCTGTTACCGTATTTAGATATAGTATATGCAAAATGGATGTGGATTGGTTTGACAATTCTTTTTTTCTTTTGCTTTTAGCTCTCGAGTTTAAGCCAAACCATTTTTTTCTCTGTGCCATGTCACTCCAAATCCAACGGAGTGGGAGGGTCTTGGTAAGAGACCTTGCATCTGACTCTGGTCCATGGGTGTCGTGATTAGCCTGGCAGTTAATAAGGTATTTTCCAACATCACAGACTGCTTCTCAATACATTTAAAATTAACTCCAGTTAAAAATTGTTTAAAAAATTGAACCCTTTTGTGTATTAATTTTTTATATACATTGTCAGAATTATAAATCAGTTTTGCCTAAAGAGTAAAGTGAAACACACCAAAATCTTATACCTTTAGGAAAAATATCCAAAAGTGACTATATATGTTACTATGAATTTCTGTTAAAGATAAACAAACTCTCTACTGTATCAAAATATAATTGAGAGTGGACAAAAATCTCCCTCCACCAATGCAATTATTCACATATTCATGAAACAAATATTTATGCCTTGAGCCAGAATCTAGACTCCAACCATGAATCAATCTTTTCTCTGTGTCTCTCCCCTAATCTCCAAAATTTCTCCCACTGCCTACGCACATAGAATCCAAATAGTTTCAATAGCTCAATTAGGCAAAGGAGTGATGTCCAGGCCAAACTCTCTGATACATTTTTGAAGGTTGCTGATAAAGATGCGTTGGGCGGTGTTGTTTTTCTTTCTACCTAGAAATGTTCCAAGCTTCCTGACAGCAAAGGAAATGGGACAGAGGAGAACCTGTCTCAGCAAACAGAATCCCTGTGTCCTCTGCAGATGTTGGTGGAGTGGAGGACTCTTGAGGAAACTGAGGACCTGAGACAAGGAAGAACAGTCTCAGAGGTCTGCTTTGCTTTGTATTCTAAAGCCAACTGTTTTACTTTTAAGCCCAAAGTTTTTTTAAAAAACCTCATTTGCCATATGCAGCTATCAGCTAGATGCAAAGCTCAGGATCTGCCCAGAGGAATGAGCAGCACCGTGACCTCCAAGACCACTGAGCCACCTGGGTATTCAGGTGACATCCCTCCTCTCTGCAGAGCCAGGCCAGCTGCAAGGCTATCTGCAGACCCAGTTATTTGTACACAATGTTTAAAATGTAAATAGAAAATGGTACATTTTGTGACTGGTAGGATGCTCAGATAGTTTATCATTCAAACTAGACACTTTTGAAAGAAGGGATTTAGTAATCAGGCCAGGTCAACAGATATGAATGGAGCCTGCCCAGGCAAATGATCACGTGGCCGTGCCAGCCAGGCGAGACCTGCTCAGTAGGTTGCTCCTTAGTAGGTTTGCAACGGAAACTTTTATAGCTTCCTGGAGGCCCCACCACCAGGGTTATGCTGACTAGAAATCATTTGGAAAATGTATTTTGAGGCAAAACAGATTTGTTGAAGAAAATGTCCTTATGGATATATGTAGCAAGAACTAGAGAAGAAGTCATATTCCCACTTTGCCTTTCCAGTGTGGTTAGAGGAGATTCTAGAATTAGAAAAGAAACCAAAAAAAAACCAAAAAAGGTCTGATCCAAGGGCTTAATTTTGCCCTTCAGGAAATAAACATACTGGCCAGTGGGTTCTTACAAAATGTTCCCCATCAATCTTCAACCTCATGTTCATTCGGTTAGCATGTGCCTGACTCTATCTTAGTTCACTTTTTGAAAAGCGGTTTTGTTTTTTTTTTAATCTACAGCCTAGAAACTTTGATGCAGTTTGTTAATATCAAGAAGTCCCTTCCATGGAAATAATTGTACATTATCCCTGGCAGAGCACGGCTTGCTGTCCAGTAGACATCATTTTATGCTTTTGTCTTTGTTTATGTGAGATACCTTCGACGTTCCATCTCAAATAAAAACACAATCATCCAACAAGGAGAGAGAGAGATGGGGGAGGGGGGCAGAGAGAGAAATGCCTGAGCGGCCACAGGGAAAGAGACAGGGCTGGGGCTGGGGAGTGGGGGGGTGGGGGTGGGAGTGTAAATAAAGTGAAGGCCTGGGCAGAGCTGCAAGAAATATTTGGCATTCCTGGCTTCCCACAAAGGATAGGTCAAGGAAAGGGAAGGAGCAGTTGGGTTGGAGTGCACACCACAACTATTCTCTTTCGGGCTGAATCCAGTCCACTGTGTCACAGAAACGTCCCTAGTGGGGAGACCCTGAGTTTATTCCACAGTGTGGCAAACGCCCAGGGTAATTACACATGATGCCTGTGTATATGTAGGACAAGGTCAACGTCTGTGGCAAAGACAGCTGCTGGCTTCCAGGCTGTGTGTGAAATCCACTTTGGCGAACAACTGTCAAAGCCATATTTAAAGTACCGTGCGTTTAAGGGAGGAAAGCTCAAAGTCCACTTCCCCAGGCCCTAGTCAAAACAAAGCCCACTTCGTACAGTGTCCCGCAGGCGGTCCGTGTCACAGCCCGCAGGTCAGCCTTTTGGACAGGGGTGCTTTGAAGAGGAGCTGTGTTCGCTGTTTCCTGGGCAGTGAATTGAAGACGTGCATCTTTTTTTTCTGAAACTGGACGGTGGGGAGGGGAGGAGCCCCACCTTGTCATCAATGATAAAATAACCACACAGACACCAGGACAAAAACAGCCATTCAGTTTAAAAGAGATTTGGTCATCGACAGGTTTTCTTCCTACCTGCCCCTGTGGTCCTTTTGGGGTAATTCAGCTCCTGCCGCAGGATCTATAAAATACTGTACTGAGACTACTTCACTAGGTTTTCAGAAGTGAGAATTTCCAGCTACTGTAAGTACCCAAGACCAGTGGAAGCTTATTTGTTTTTCTTCGTTTGAGTCTCAGGTTATAGACCAAAGACAGCAGAGCCTGTTTGATGCGGGATACCTAATTCTCTTAGGAGCTTCTGAGGCAAACATCACAGGACAGGATATGAATGAAAATATGCATGGAAAATGGGGCGCTATAACCTGGGGGGTCAGCAGGTGGGCCAACAGCATGTAAATCTCCTCTGAGCCAGTCAGATGGACAGGTCTCAGTGCCTCCCAGAGCAGCCAGATGACTGGCCTTCCCGTCCCCTCGTCCACTCTCTCTCTCCATGGCCCAAAGTGAAGTGGCGATTTGGTCATCGTGTGAAGAGTTTGATCTGTGGCAAAAGTCGCTTTGGAAATGTTTTCGTGTCATGCACATGAGCAAGTAGTCTTGCTAGAGTGGCCAGGTGCATTTCCTGAGAGAGGTTTAATTTCTAACATTTTGTTTGATCAGCTCCAGAAGTACAGCAGAACCACCTACGCTCCATTTTTGGTCTCGTAACCATGGCTGTGGAAATCTTGGAGCACCTGTGTATTTTACAGGAAAAGCAAAGGAGGAGGAGAAAAGAGGCGGGGCAATTGTGGAGCATCTACAGCAGGAATTTGCACAGTTAACGTAACAGGAGAAGCCATTATCGCTCTATTTTATAAATGAGGAAACTAACTCGAAGAAGGGCAGCATATGCCCTGGGTGCCTGGCGGTGAAGTCGTGAAACCCAGCCTCAAATCCAGGTCTGCCTGACTCTGAACCCCACGGTTTTCCTTCACTGTGTTACTGGGCCTGTTCTTAGGAAGCTTAATCATTCTTAAGAAGGTAAGATTTGTAAACATGAAAACTCATGATAAAGATGGGAAATATTGTGTAACATTATGACAAATGATAAATCCGATTAATAATTTACATATCTGTTGCAAAATGTGGTCTGCCCAACCTTTATGTCCAACGGAGCACATTTCCTTTTTTCATTATCTTTTGAGGAGAATCCCAGATGCAATGGGGACTGGAGTGTCTCTCAACCCAATGTGGGAGCTGGAACTCAAAACAGTTCAAATCCTTAGTTAAGTCCCTGGCTCTGCTCAGGAGGCCCAGCCCTCTGTCCACATCGGGCTACGTGCTTGATGACGGCACAAGGTTGCAGAGACGGAGGGAGTGCCATGGGTTGCTCACTGACAGGTAGCGAGGGCCATGATGCTTTACGATTACTATCAAATATCTCCCATTCCTTAAACGTTCACTGGGTACCTGCTACGTACAAAGCACGACATTGAAATGCTGGGGCTAGAGGGAGACAGAAGACCCAGTCTCCTATCTCCAGGGGCTTGCAATAGAAGGAGATACGACACGCAACTACATACAAAGAATGCCAGGTCATATAGACAATCTACTTGGTGGCTCTAGAGGGGAGTGATATCATTGCACTGAGTGGGGAAATCAGTGGAGGAGGATTTGACCTAGGCCTTGACGTAGGTGTAGGAGTCCAATACACAAGGGTGGGAAGGGAAAAACAGGAGCAAGCACTCAAGGGAGGAGAATATTTTCTGTCTAAATAGCTTGTCTGGATTGCAGAATATATGAGAGGGAGTAGTGGGAATAAGACATTTTCTGGGCTTGCGCTTTACCTTGAACTTTATTCAATGAAAGATTCATCACACTGGCTTGTCCTCCTGAGTAGAACCAGGCTCTGCCGGTCAGAAGCAGCACTGGCCCAGCAGTCAGGCAGTGAGCAGCGTGTGTGCAAGTGAGGATCAGCAGTGCAGGGGGCCGAGGCAGTTTCCCCAACGCAGAAGCAGCCTGTTCTATGAGAACTAACCTTGCTGTCCTGGGAAAGTTGGTCCGGCTCTCTTCTGGCTTCCTGCTTTTTCTGTCCTGAAGCTCTGACCCTTTGGACAGAAGGCTGGGTCAGCTCTGCTTACATCCAGAGGACATTGAGGAGGCCACCTCTCATAAGGGCCCTTCTCCTCTTAGGTCCCCCACGTTCCTAGGATGTGCAGCCCACATCAACTTTCCACCTGGTTGCAGGCAATGGCTACCTATCAATTAAGCTGTGAGATGTTTGCCTTTGGGATGTGGTTTGAGTGTCACTCTGAGGTTTAAAACAAAACAAAACAAATTCTGCCTCACTGCCCCTTAAATAATTGGTTTCTGGGAAAGTGCCTTCTAAAAACACACCAGGCCCATCACCCACGGGCCCAATCCCGTGAACAGAAGTGGGCAATTTAAATACCTGCTTTAGCTCTTCCCTCGTTTCCTGGCCTTGTGAGAGCATCTGGTTCTAAACTTGATCCCGATTTATCAGCTATGATGTCTGTTACATGTCCAAATGGACTGACAAGTTGTTAGAAATGCAGATACCTGGGCTCACCCTCATCTTGGTGAATCATAATCCCTGGGCTCAGAATTAGGCCTGCAGGTTTTATTTTTTTATATATCTTCCCCAAGTGATTATTATACACAGCCAGGGTGGAAAACCACGGCCTCAGGTAATGCCTCATAACCGTTTTCACTCACATTTCCCATCGGCTGCTTCAGGAGTCAGGAGGAACCTGGGAGACCAGCTAGCACAGCACTTGCTGAGCTCTGGTAGTGCAAATCCAGTCTAGGAGCTGGGGCTCCAGGGGCAGCGTCTCCTCAGCCTGCGTGACTAGCAGCCAGCTTCTCTTGGAGCACAGGTTAACATCTCATTGCCTGAGCAACACAGTGTGAGAAAGGCTGGTCTTATTCAACTTCCTTTTTATGCAGTTCAACTTCTTTTGAAAAAAGAGAAGTGACCGGCCCAATGACAGACACATGGCTCTGGATCTTCAACCTCACTTTCCCCTGCCCTTGTGGCTTCTGGATGGTCCCTACTATGTCCTGGCTCAGGACGAGGATGACATGTGTGAACAGATGAGACACTTGTGGTAACACCATGTTCTCGAAATGCATGAGGTAAGGGATGCAGTGGGCTGGGGTGACTTGGCCTTTTTCTGAGTGTGGCTTTGAGACCACAGCTGCCACTGAAATCACAGAGCATCTTAGAATCAATAAGGAAGGGAGACCTGTTGTTACCCCTATAAGAAGTTCCAGATCTTGGGACTTGGAACCCAAAATCCTCTACTTCCACTACAGCTTGGATACAGCTTCCCTATTGAATTCTAATTAGCTTAGAGCACAGAAGTCCACCTTCAGTCCCAGGAAATGTCTAGGCTGAGCTCCTGCACATTCAGGGGTAGATGCCCACAGCGGAGGGGAGGGTGGCCCCCCGAGCACAGAAGACCAGAGTGGGAAAGAGGAAGCAGAGAGGGAAGCAGACAGAATGAAGCTGTTCTGGTTACTTTCTGGCCCAGAGCTCCTG
This sequence comes from Micronycteris hirsuta, assembly GCA_004026765.1. Lineage (NCBI taxonomy): Eukaryota > Metazoa > Chordata > Mammalia > Chiroptera > Phyllostomidae > Micronycteris > Micronycteris hirsuta. The sequence continues at coordinate 74,120 of PVJI01006913.1, read as the reverse complement.
CTGCCTGTGCTCACCCGGCACCTGACCCTCCACATGCCATCAATAAAAAGGGCCCTTTGTCTAATGACGCTGGGACTATAGTTATCTCTTTTACACCCTCGGTAAATCTAGCATGGTGCCTTGTTCATACAAATTGTTCAGGTATTGTGTGAACAATGATGGTACCTCGATGGACTAAAAGTGGTACCACAGGGGACCCCTCGATCTTCAGAAGAAAACTGCTGTTACGCATGGTCTCCTAGAGGAACTTCCCTCTCTTGTAGAAGGCAAACGTCCCTGGCTATCAGCCAGAAACAGAGCTGTTCCTGGACACCCCTCCCCCACCCCAACACCCATACACTTAATCCTTCAGCTCCTTGCCCAGAAGCCTCCAGGAGCCCAGACCAAGTCCTGTGTTCCCAGGTCTGCAATGTTGGTAGCAAGAAAAGGCATTCTAACGTGAAACTTTTAATAGCAAATAAATAAAGTGATCCAGGCTCCAAATAGTCCAGGTCATATAGGGTTGTGAATATCACAATGGGTGATTGTTTTAAAGTGTTTTAATGAGTCTCAAAACATCCTACATAATATCAGCCTCCACTTCAGTCCTCCTGAAAGGCTCCAGTAAATAACACAAGTTGACAGGAATAAAACAGCTTGCTCAGGAGTAATTGAGTGGAATTAGAATGAACAGACAAAGAAAGAAAAATTGGTGCTTGGGTCACAAGGAACTTTTTGTTCGGAGCGCTCTGGGGGATTTGGTGGGATGTGGTCCCGCTGACTAATCACTGGTATAGAAAGTTTACAGTCTCTCCGCCATGGCAACATCGCTAATAACTTGAAAAGCACAAGAGGTGGCTGTTAATTTCAAAGGCAGTTATATGAAGCTTTTATTGAGTGTGGCGCAGAGTGTATCGTTAGCAGCCTGTGAGATAATGAACCCTTTAAATAAGGCTTTCAAAAAACAGTTTTATTTTTGCTTGAGCCAAGGGAACAGAGATTGTCTTCTGTTATTTTAAGGCAGCAAAATGTATATGAATGTATTCTGTCCATTACACACAAGATGGGCTGTTTTCTTCATCAAGGACATCTGTCATGCTGTAGAGCCGTGAATGCTCAGTTTGAGCTGTGACACTGTCCTGTCACGCCTTTGCCAGGAAAAGCCATTTGGGAAGGGAAGGGTTAAACGTGTTGCGCACCTCCTTAGTTCCCAGCGAGCACTGGTCCGGGGTCTACTCTTCCTCACTCTTGACTGACAATGCTGAGAAGAGATAAACCCCTCCCGCCCCCAAATATCACCATGTGGACAAATCAGTGATCAAATTCAGGGATTCTTGGAGTTAAAGAGAAAAAGGACCCCTGAGAAGATCAGGAGATCCCATGTCTCCCAGGGCACTCTGGGGTGGAGACCACGGAGAGGAGCCAGGCAGGCACACATTGCCTTCCCAGTCTAGAACCACTTACAGTGAACGTCCGGCTCTTACCTCTCGATGCTGCATGATGGGGAGGGAGGAAGTAGGCAGTTAATGGGCATGAGATCTCCGTGAGTCATGGTGACAGGGAGATGAGACCTCCTTTCACCCCCTGGGCAGCCATCTATGATTTCAACCCAAGGAACAGGTTGCATTTATCATTCTCTCTCCCTCCATCCCTTCTTCCCTCTGCTCTTCCTCTTTCTCCTCCTCCTCCTTCTCTCTCTTTCTCCCTTCCTAAGCCACCCCTCCCACTGCATCTATATGTGTAAGTGTATAAAGGGATTGAGATAGAAAATTTGTCCAGCCCACTTTGGAAACCATCTATTGTGTCCTCATCCTATCATTCTTGTATCAAACGGTCATTAAGCGCTGTGCCAAGAACAGGGCAGACAAATGTGAGGAAGGCAGACGTGGCCCCCCCGCCACACGACACACAGCTGGCACTGGTCAGGCACAGCGCTGGTGGACAGGGCAAGTGCCATCATCCCAGCTGGGGAGCAGAGCTGTTGCCAGTCTTTGCTGTCTTCATCCTTCATTCCTCCGTGTGTCTGCTGTGACTCATGACAATGACTTTGGCCGTGGGGTCCCTGGGCTGAGGCTAAGTGAGACCAAACGCTGCTGACCAAGGTCTAAAACAACACGGAAAAAAAAAAAAAACCCAAAAAACAGGCCTTCTCTGAGCCAGCCCTGTGGAGCGAAGGAAATAATGTAAACAAGGAGATTAGTTAAAGGAAAATGAATTATTTCCTGCCTCAGCACTGGCAACAAGCAGTCTTTCTTGTTACTTAATTCAGTCTTGTTGTTAGCAACGTCTGTTCTGGCTTCACTCTGATTTTTTTTTTTTTAAGACACATTTTTGCCCTTCACATGACGTGGAAAATTTAGGCGTTTCCATAGGGCTTATTCTGCAATATACATCAAATTTTACCTCTTCTTGAGCTGTAAGTAAGTGCTTGAGAGCTCCGGAAAACCCCTTCTAGAAGCTTTTGGGATCTGGTGAGCTTTGAAGGAAAGCTTCCAGCCTCACTCATCTCCAGCTGCCCGGGAATGTGCTGGGAGATGTGTCCCCAGGAGTCCGGAATGTGTGGAAGGCGATTCACAGCCCATGTTGCACTGGAGCCATGCGCGGCTTCTCGCTGGTCTGGGATGTACACAAAACCCAGAGAGCAGGCTTGTTTTAAGAAATGAGGGAACTGCTTCTTCTAAAGCTGTCCGGAAGCAAACTGATCTCTGAGGGTCCAATTTACTCGTCTACAGTAAGTGCATTAGAAAGTTTTAATGCACTTTCTAATTGTTAGTGATTCTCAGTCCTAGCGGTGTCTTGGGAGCACCTGGGAACATGCCTGAATATGGGTTGCTGATCCCTATGTCCTACCTCGACCCCCAGAAAGTCTTGAGTTGAGCCCAGAAATTTGGATTTTTAACAAACTTCCTAAGTGATTTTTATGCAATCAGCCCAGTGCCACTAGACATGAAGTCTTGGTGACTGATGTCACCCAGGGGCTGCCTGTGTGGCAGGGACATTGGAAGAACCTCAGACTGGGATGTTTGGGGAAAGGTGGTGTTGGGGTTGGTATGGCAGGGGAGAGAGAAGGCTGAGTCCCAGAAGCTCCCTAGTCAGAGCCAAACACCACCGTCCTGAGGATGCCGGCTTGCTGACTGGCCATCCTGATGAGTTTGGTCACTGTGCAACCAGCAGCCCCCACAGATGTGGTCTTCAGAAGGGAGAGTGCAAGAGATGCCACTGTATGGAAAACGCGACCACGGGTAAGATTTCCTGGAGATGCCCTGTGGGTTGAGCTGAGCAGATGGGCTGGGGGCAAGAGGCAGGTTATTTCTGAAGTCAAACTGAGGCTCCACAAAGTCATCTGCCTTTGCCGTCACTTCACACCCACCTCACCTGTCAAACAGCTTCTGCCACACGTGCATGTACGTGCTGCCCAAAGCTCCCTGAGCTGCCTGGTGCTCGACAAGCATGGGTGTCAACGAATGAGCCTTCCCTCTGGATTGGAATGAACCCCTGAGAGAGGCTGGAGGCATTTCTGACTGTTCTGGAGGTTTTGTAATATTCACCTGGAAGCACTTGATTGCAGATCCTCTGTACAGTAAGAGGCTCACTTCCCAAGGCAAGAGCCCAGTTGTCCGCAGGGAAGAAATGACTTCTGAGCTAGTGTCCAAGGTTCACTCTTTTTAGTAGCAAAATGCAGTTAAGTGACCATTCAGAGCTTCTCTTCTGGCCAATCTGGGCCATGGATGTCTTAAGTGGAGAGGCATCTAGAAGCAGCTCAATAAATATTTGGTAGAGGAAGGAAGGAAGGAAGGAAGGAAGGTAGTTAGTTAGTTCCAGCTTTGCTTCCTCCAGGGCAGCAGAGTCTGCTTCCCTTCCACTCAGATATGGGAGTGGTTTGAGATGGGTGGGTTTGTCATGGCTGGGATCTACCTTGGCCTCTGGGAAGACAGTTCCACACCAACAGGCACCTGGGCACTGGGGGACAATGCCACATCAGTCCATCACCAGTGATTTACTGAGCCCCTGCCATTGGTAGACACTCTTCAGGGCTGTTTTTCTTGCCAATTAATTTTTAGAAAAGTCAGGGACACATGGGTTGTACTGCAGCCCTGTGACTGACTGTGACATCACCCAAACCCCATTTTCCATCTCTGGCACTTGTCAGGCTCTGGAGGATTCAGAAGATGTCTGGCCTAATACATCTCCCTCCGGCCCCAGCTTCTGTGAATTAAGAGGGACTGACCAGGCTGATTGCCAGAAGGCTGGGCCACTACCAACTTGCCTTGTGACATTGTGAGTGCTGCAAGCTAATTCTAGCAGAGGAAGTCTGGGGAGACATGGAAGTCCCTTTGCTTCTGGACTTAAGTGACAGTTGCAGGGTCACTTAGTCAGGAGGAGCATCCCATCATAGACAACCAATCCAGGAGCTCTGAGTCAGGGAAGCACTCATTGCTTATGCTCCATATGTCCTCCACAGGTCCCAGGCTCTGAATGGAGATATCCTGAGGCTGCTTGCACTTAGCTGGGGCTTCGGAGCAAATGTTACTTCCTCCCCCATCCTCACAGGACAGCCTTGTTCCGTCCAATGGCAGCGGCTCTGAAGAGAGTGTCCAGAGCAAGGAGCTTCCTCTTGCTCCCCTGATTGTGGTCTCTTCTCCCAGGGTCTTCAGACTGGAATGGGCAGCGGGTGACTCAAACCACTCCCATATCTGAGTGGAAGAGAAGCAGACTCTGCTGCCCTGGAGGAAGCAAAGCTGGAACTAACTTCCTTCCTTCCTTCCTTCCTTCCTTCCTTCCTTCCTTCCTTCCTTCCTCTACCAAATATTTATTGAGCTGCTTCTAGATGCCAGGCAGTCCCTTTGGAAGCAACCTGGTCCAGATGCTAAATATGAACTATGATGAAGGTCCTATCAAGATAAGGCCAGACAGGCTGGGTCAGGCCCTGGACACCAGGTGGTAGGGCAAAGGTGAAAGGAGGCTGTTCTCAGTGCAAGAGTTGGAGTGGGATCTGGGAAACCCACAGGGTGGCTGTGGGGCCTTGGGAGAAGGTTGACACCATGGAGCTGCCAGGAGTGGACATAGCCACCAAGAGAGCTGGTCTGTAAGCCCTCCTCTATCAAGCTCTTGCCCCAGCTATCCAGCCCCAGCTATCCAGCCCCAGCTGAGTATCCAGTCCACCTGGATGTGAAGGGCCCATACAGGCTCAGAATAGACATACTTCCTGGCAGGGTCATCATAGAAACAGATCCAAATGCTTAGACCTTCACAGTTCGTTCTCTGGGGTTAGCAGGAAGATCACAGAAGCCCTGACATTTGGGCCTTGACCTAGAGGTTCCTCTGTCAGTAGGAGTCTGTGGATGTCCTTTCCATAACTAGAGGGTGAGCCCAGTGACAGGAGCCTGTGCCCCACAGCTTCTTCCTCTGAGATCATGCCAAAGGCCCCCTGCTGTTCCCCACCAGCCCCTCCCACACACCACACACACGCACCCTCACCCCCCTCCGTCTCATCCAAGCCAGGCACAGTGGGGCAAGGGGATATGAGACTAAATGAGTGTTACCTCTTCCCATTTCATAGATCCTCCCATGGAGGCTTTTTTTTTTTTTTTAAAACTACAGAGTTGTTTATAAGGCAGATTAAGCATGGGCTCAAATAGTTAAACCAGCTAATATTCAACAGTCTGCTACCAGATAGCAGGAGTAAAAAGACCCTGAGCTGATTATGACATTCAAGTGATAAATCACTCTGATCAGAAAAGGATACAAGAAAAGCAGCAAAGTCTGTCTCCACAGCCACGGGCTTTGATCTCTGGGAAAGAGGCTATTAGTGCAGACAGCAGTTCATAGGTCTTGATTAGTCCATTCAAACAGACTATGATTTCCCTGCAGATACAGGGTCAATAATGTCAGCCTGTACTGGGCTGAGCTTTGAACAGCTGTCTTTTCAGAGAAAAGCCAGTTGCATAAGGGGAAGGTTTCTCTGAAGTCAGCTTAAGTCAATTTGGTGGAAGTTCAAACCTCTATACCGACTCCTTCATTCAAATCCCTGAGTACGTGTCTTGTATTTCTAGGCAGGCAGTTGACATTTGGCCGTGGTTTTATTTGGCACTTTTGGGTCAGTAAATGTAAATGCAGCACCAGGAAAGCATTGAGTCCACAGACTTTGTAACAAGGCTAGCTGGGCACATTTCCTGTGTGATGGGGAATGAGAGTGACCACAGGTTCCAGGGACAGTCCCACTTTTCCTGACACAGTCCTGGTTTAGGCCTATTGTTCCAGAGTCCCATCCAGGTTTTGTTTGCTGCCCTCCAACCTTTCCCAGTCGGGCTGATGAATTGTGGAGCCACTCTAAGGAACATCAGTTCCCCAGTCCCAGGCACTATTTGAAGGAACTGATGTGCATGAGTCATTTTGTGTTGGTTAAGAAAGAGTCTGAGCTTAAACAGGTGGGGCTGAATCTAGACATAGGCAGAGGACAGGGGTCCAGTCTGGACTCTTCTGTCCCCATAGACACCACAGACTGAGCCCTAGAATGAGTGAGTCCAAGGCTGAAGAAGCTCCACTGATGAAGGATCTTGGGAGATTTGGGGGATCTTGTATTTTTGTGCTGAACACAGAGGCAGCATCTTACAGGACCTGGGAGGTGCAGCTGCAGCGGCTGGGGGGCAGGTCCTTCATGGGACTCCAGCTCCTGCACTCGCAGGGCTCTCGCCAGGGGATGCTCATGCACACATGTCCCTGAGCACACTCGGGGCTCCCAGTAGTCCCCAGGGAGTCTCTGACAGCAATGCCAGGGCCCTGCAATTATGCAGACAAGGACAAACATGTATTGAAGTGTGGGTGGTCATGTTAACACCCTTCGTTTTTAAAACCAAGGAGGCCATAAAAACACTGGATTACAAGTACTATAGGTACTTTAGTAAGACCTGACTCAGATGCTGTTCATCTTTCAGCCCAGAGTCCACTTTATTTCTGGACAGCTAGCACTTTGTTATAGGCCCTCTCTTTCTAGAACCTTCTTTGGGGTACTTCTCTCCACTACCAGACTGCAAGCTCCCCTAGGGCAGGGAATTCATCTTTGCCCCCCTCACAGAACCTAACCACAATTTGTTTAGGGGGTGCGGAAGCAATATCAGTTGAATTAATGAATGAAAGGTAACAAAGAACAATGCGCTCAACTCCCCAGCTTGGCGGCAGCTAGCAAATCTTAAAGACTAGATTTATCAAGGAAATAGGCTAATTCCTAAAACACCCTAGCTCTTTATGCCTCCTCCCTTTGATCTAAGAAATACTGGTGATCTTTCTGTGCTCTTTACGTTCACCATTAGTTAGACTCTAAAAAAGAAAATCCCCTCATAGCCATGATTTTTTTTCTCAGGTACACTCACTTTATCATGAAGTGAAGATATGAGAAGATAACATGCTCAAGAGAGAGTTCAACTTCCTGGGAAAGCTCCAGACTTGTGTTGAAGGGTTGGCTGAGAGGCCTGGGGCAGAATCTTCTTTCTGGAGACCTCGTGAACCCGAGAGCATGGGTCACTGGTCCCTGGCAGCCCCGTTGGGTCTCTGTGGCCTCCAGGTTGCTTCCAGGGAAGTCTGACACACTGTGCTGACTTCCCTTGTTTCCCAGCACATTCCCTGCACAGATGGGGTTGTCCCCCCTCAGGAGATGACTCACACTCTTTGTCAGCATATCTTTCTATATTAAACATCCCCATCAAGTTCAGACTCACCAGGCTTCCAGACGGGCTTGGTGGAATGAAAAGAAACTCTTCCCCTTTGCTAGCTGCTGTGTAGATTTTGGAATTTACTCCCAAAGATCCACTTCTCTACCATTTAGAACTTTGTGGGACTTCCCTACGTCAGGTCTGTGTTTCAAGCCCAACTCTTAAATTTAACTAGCTTTGTAGTCTTGAGATTCTCATCTTTGTGCCTCAGTTTAATCACTTATGGAATGAGAACAATACTACCGATGTCATAGAGTTGTAGGGAAGGTGAAATGAATCCCCATGGCACAGAGAAAATTTGAAGCAAATATTTTGTGAATGAATCAATGACTAAAGCAATAATAGAAATGGGAAAAATTATTAATCACCCCATTGTATTTGATGAGACTTACATTTGCTGATAGTCGTCTAGGTGTCAGGAACAGTTCTGAGATCTTGAACAAATCCCATCTTAGAATTAAGTGAAGCAACTGGGATGCAAACCTTTGTGTGCGGGCACCCAAGGTCATGCCCTTAACTTCTACCTGTCTTACCTCTTCTCTACCTGGAATAGATTCCTTTGTTGCTAGACAATCCGCAGGAAAGAATGACCAGGTTCTTTAATTATGGCTCCCTTTACTCTAATGTGACTGGGATTCCTATCGCTTTATACTTACTGAGTTTAATAGGAAAAATATTACTATGGCATGTACTGACATGAACAAAGATTTTGGTGTCTGCGCTAAGTAACCAATGACAAATTTTGGAATCAGTACCCAGCATCTACTACCTGTTACTCTAAGCAGAGGATGCCTTAGGCATATGCCTGAGAAATAACTTCGTTGAGATGGGGACAGGGACGAGTTGTTCTATCACTGACCCTCTGATTGGTAAAAACCGAAACACACACAGTGACTTGACTTTCCACCTGGGGCAAATAGTGGCAGTCCCTCTCCAGATGCTGGAAAGAGTTTCGTTTTTCTTGGGCACAATGTTTTCCTTGGTTCTGATAGCCTCCAAGAACTTTGAATTCATCTCTGTCACTGTAAAAATGTGTACCAGGATTTGCTCAGAACTGTGCTAGATTCTACTGGTTGCTTCAAAAGTTAGTGGTCCTGGCCTTTGTCATAAGAATCAAGATAGAAACTATCATTTACTGTGAGGTTATTATGTTCTAGAGCTATGCTAAGGCCTTCATACATATTGTTACAGTCGGAATAGGCTAATTTGTGCTGTGGTGACAAACACACTTCCTATTTCTTCATATGCTGAGCTGGATTAACAGCTTCTGCTGTATGGCATTGCCAGTTGCCACAGCAAGAGGAAGGGGGCATAAGAGTGTCTGATGCTGGCTATTACATGCTTCTGCATAGATTCACAGAGAACACTGCTGCTATCATTCCATGGGCCCAAGTCTCATGGCAAAGTTCAACATTAAGGGACTAAGGAAATTCAGTCTTAACAGGTGCCCAAAAGGAGGAGGGTGAGAATTTTTAGTGAACTACGTAAATGATTTATATTATCCATTTTAAACCATATGACAGCTGAGTGAGGCGTGTCTGTTGTTTTCCCCATGTTATACACGGGAAAACTAGGAGAGGTTAAGTAACCTTCCCGAGGTCACACAGCAGAGAGACCTGGAGCGCAGGAGGGGCCTTCTCCAAGGCCCCAGAGTAGAGGGCACAGTGTTCTGGTGGATTCATTCTCCTCTACCATTCTTAGCTTCCCTGCCCTCGGGTTCTCCATCTGTATTATCCTAGTCCTAAGCCAGAGCTGAAATGTACAATTCCCATCTTTATACAATTTGAACTTGCATGGCCCATTCAGGCTTCACAAGAGCTTGCTGTCACGTTCACTGCAGTGAGATGAGCTGTAAATGCAGTCCAGGATAAATACACTACTGTACTAGAAGGAACCTTAGAAGGTTGTCTCCAGCCACCTCATTTTAGGGGCGAGAAGGGTCTTGCCTGTTATCCAAAAACCCTTGTTCATTCAGAGCGCTTTGATTTGTAAGACCTTGCCCAGATATGTCTATGCATGATGTCATATTTTTAAAAGAAGGAAAACATAGAGGTTAACTCTGGTGGGCACACAACGATGTGCTTGAACTTGAATGCAGCTGTAACTGGGGAGCAGGCCAGAGTAGCGAGTTCAGTATCTTTAGAGTCTGAAATATCACAGAACCCTACCTTTAGAATACTTGCATACCTTATCATAAAGTCTCCCTGAACTTTCTTAACTTTTCCATCTTGAGCTCTTAAAGAAAACACTAACTGTATGTTTCGAAATCCAGAAAGGGAAAGGAGGTGAGAGACATGGAGACCAGCTGCTCCAGCCTGGCTAAGCCTCCCCTGGCACAAGCCACAGGGGTGAGTTTGCCTCTGTGGATCCCCAGCCGGGAAGCACCACCCTGATTTATTTTCAGAGGTGGAAACTCAAGCAACAATTATCTCCTGTCACAGCAAATTAAAAGCCCAGGCTCACCCATCCCAGGAGCGGGGTGAGCGCAGCTGGCGGCCAGCGAAGGGCTCTAATGACAGGCCAGGCTGCGGCTGGTGCGTTTCCTTTAAAGGCATGAGCCACTCACGAAACACACAAGATAAACAGAGACATAAAAGTCCATGGAAAAGGCCCACAAGTGAGAGCAGGCGTCCGCGCCAAGATCCGCGTGTATTTAGATCCTGCGGGAGATAGAAGAGGGTGACAGCAGGAAGTGCTCAGCAGATGAGTTCTGGTCTGTGTTTAAAATAATGTGGAAGCTATTGTGTGTGACCCTGTGGAGGGTGGGGGCAAGTGGCCCTGCCTGTCACTTATACACACACACACTCACGCACACATGTGTACACACACACACTCATTGCTATGGCTTCAAGAGCACTGCCCTCTTACACTCACTCCTCTCAGAATCTCCATCCCTGTCTACCTTCCCCTGGACAGGGCAGTGTTTCTGCTTGGAATGCCTCTCCTCTCTCATATTCTCTGCCTTCCTTGTTGCCAGAAACTTAAGCAAAATTTACCTCTTTCAGGATGTCCTCCAGGACTGGGGCTTGTGGGCTCCGGCACCTTCCCTGTGCAACTTTGATCTGGCTGTCTCTGCTACTGTGTCAGTGAAGATCTGTGGTTGTGTCAGTTTGTGGGGAGTTTGAAGAGGAGATTTTTATTTTTCCTTTATTTCTGCCACATCCATTTAACTGCCAAAAAGTGTTTTCACATCTACCATCTAATTTTATCTTCCAAAATCAACTTACCTACTAGCATGTGAGGTAGGTTGGTTGGGGATTCATTCCAGTTACCGGTGGGAACTTACACAGCAAGGCGGCTGAGAGTGTGGGCTTGGGCCGGGCAGTTTCTGATCTCTCTGAGCCCTGGGCCTCTCATCTGTAAAACAGGGATAAAAAGAGTTCCTGCCCACAGGTTATTTTAAGGATTACATGATTAAAAGGGACAACACAGGTAACATGTTTACCACACACAGAGACAGTGCCCAGTTAAATTGTCATCATCTCAAGGATGATGGAACCCGGGCTCCGAGAAGTGAGCTTACAAATGGAGGCCAAGTGGGATGGAGAAAGTGAAGGGCGGAGGCAGCAGTTTGTAGTTCACTTTGGCCATGTGCCTTTGAACGAATCACTTGGCCTCCCTGAGCGTCAGCTTCTTCACCTCTTAAATAGCAATAATCACATCATATATCACATATGTCAGAGCAGGTTTGGGAGGATAAATTCAAAAGTACTTTTGAAAACATATTGTAAATTGCGACACGCCTCAAAAATGTTAATTTAATTAACCTGCCTAAATTCATGCAGGAGGTCAGTGTTGGAGCCAGAGTTCCTTATTCCTGGTGTCCTTTCCAGCAGGCTGTCCTGTGTCCCCTTGGGGCCCTCATAAATGCTGCTGGTCGCCTGTGGGCTGGAGAGGTGGGCTGCTTACCACAGCTCCAAGAACCCAGGATAGAGCAGCGGCGGTCCCCAGCCTTTGCCCCGCCCTTGCTCCCGCCTGCAACCATGGGCACTGGGACTGTGCAAAGCAAGCAGAGCTCAGAAACCAAGCAGCCATTTCTGCTGTCACTGACTCCTTTGCCTTCAGAGAGACAATTCAAAGAGATCCTAATTCATTAAAGACAGTATCACCTGCACTGATCCTGAGAAGGGGCAGGAGGACCTTAGAATCTGCACAGAAACCTGCACCTCAGATTGCACCTCAGATTTTCACAGGTGACTTGGGACCCACATTATTAATCTCACTTTACTCAAAAACAAGCAGATGCACATATGACTATTTTACTAGCGTTTCCCCACTGAACATAGGCCCTTGTTCTGTTCTCCATGGAATGAAGTCACTTCAGTCTTTTCCCTTGTCCATAGGCAAGTTGAGGATAGGAGCTACCAGGTGACCTGAAAAGGACAGCCTGGCTCTTCCTGCTCAGAGACGCACAGTCTACTTCGGATGTTTCTCTCTGGTTGTGAAGTTCCTTGGGGATGGTCTCGGCTCCTTCAGACCAAAGTCCCTCTGAAAGGTTCAAGTTGACCCAGACAGAGTCAGGGCTGGGGTAATCAGTCCAGCCTACCCTGAACTATCTTGTTCCTTCTTCTCTGCTTCTGCCTCCTCTTTTCTAAGCATCACTTGCTCCAGAACAATTTGGAGGTCTCTGCGATGCTGACCAGATGATGATGAGGTGAGCATGCTCTCACCACATACTAAAAGGGTTGGTGGGCATCGAGGACTCAGAGATCTGGACCCAAGCTTGACTGCAGCCTCCTAGCATGAGGTTGGTTATATTCCCAAGATCCTCTGCAGACATATGTGGTCTGGTCCTTTACTGGTCATAGCCATGAGATGGGAATCAATGAGAGTCTGAGCTTGGAGCCCCTGGATGGAAGATCAGACTATACATATTTACCCAAAGAATTATATGCATCAGGAGAGCAGGTCTTTGAAAATTCATCAGTTTCAAGTTCTATATTTACTCCAAACATACATTAAAGGATACAGATGATGTCTTGAGTTCCTTTTGTACCTGATTTCAGTACCTGTGCAATCTTACTGATGTCCCAGTGTCTTATCTTGGCCATGCATCGGTTATCTATTTCCACACAACAATCTACCTCAAAATTTAGTGGCCTGAAACAAAGATCATGCTTTTGTTCATGATTTGTTCATTTGGGCCAGGCTCACCTGGGCAGTTCCTCTGTTGGTCTCACCCGGGTTCACTTATGCTGCTATCTGTTGGCAGGTGAGAGCGAGGGGGCAATGCCAACTAGGAGGCCGACTGGTCCGGCTGGTTCAGTCCCATGCCCAGTGCCTCAGTAATGATGACTTCAACTACTGCGATGACTGGAACTCTCTCTCCATGTGATCCCTCCTCCTCAGAGAGACTAGCCTGGCTTTCCTTACATGAGAGTCACAGGGCATCAAGAAGGTGAGAGCAGACACCCAAGGCCCAAAGTCACTTCTACCACATTCTTTTGATCAAAGTAACTCACAGTGCCAGCCCAGATTCGAAGGGGAGGGAGAGCAAACTCATTTTATTGGGAGGATGATGATTTCACATGGCAGAGAAACATGCACCTAGAGATGGAAGAAATTGCTGAAACCATCCCTATAATTCATCACAGTCACTGAAGCTTCGTAGTTATAAACGATCCTTCTCTCCCTTTAGGAATGGCCTGCTCTTCAGTGGTGAGCGCAGATGGCAACTCCAAATCTGGCTTTCTCCGGCTGAGTAAACTGGGGTAAATCATTTAAGCAGAAATATAGAATAAACAGTTGTGGGAAGCCACCTGTGTACAAACCCATATTATACACACAGAATCCTATTTAATTCTCAAAACAACTTTGTCATAAATCTCATTCCCATTTTATTACTAAGAAAGCTGATATTCACAGAGAGTTAATGACTTGGTATCACTCACTTATAAGAGATGAAGCTGGAAGTTTCTTTATCTGTAAAGTGGGAATCATAAAACGTACTACCAGCATAGTTGAGAGGGTGGGATGAGATAGTATATGTGGAAGTGCCTGTTAAACCCCAAAGCACTGCACAAGTGTTAGTTGTAGGGTTCATCGAGCCAGGCAGACTTCTCTGGGGGAAAAAGGTTTGTCTCGGAAGGCGCCAGAGGCATCTGAGCCAGACGCCAACTGTTGTGTGTCTCTCAGCTGCTATTTGCTTTGGCTTCAGACCAAACCCTTCACCCAGTGCCTTTGGCAATGATGGACAAGAAAGAACCCTGTGGGCCAGGTGGCAAGCCAGGGCATGCTGCAGGTGAGGATGCAGGCGTCCCTCACCCATAGGCTCGCTGCCATAGGATGAAGGGAGAGACAGAAACGCAGCTCAGGCTGTCTTGGTTTTATCCTCAACTGCTTCGGCAGCAGGTCAGGAATGGAGGAATTAACATGAGTTTTAATCGACTCAGGTCACATACACATCCTTGCATTGTTCTGAGCTTCCTTTTTCCAAATTCTGTTTTTTAGTAACTCTCAACGCAATTCTTTCTGTTTTACCTTATGTAAACCTCATTCCCTTATAATGGACACATTCACATCTTCAGCCTATACATCCACTGTTTTATCCAGCTCCTTGTCTCATTTGATTATCAGGATTTTTTAGGACCGAATTTTATGGCCAGGAGTTGGGGGCAGCCCTCTTCAGTTTTCTCATTACATGTCTGCCATCCACCCACAGGCAAAATCTTTTCCTCTGAGACTCATATTATTCAGACACTCCATGTTCTCTCTTTCCTGCCTTGTTGCCGTCATCTGCCAATATCCCATCCGTTATTATGATGATTCTTTGGGAATCTCGGCATGTCACTTACACCCTATCTAATGTCATCAAGGACAACTTCAACACTCACCCAACATCCTAGACTCAGAGCTCTTTAACTTTGACAACCCTACCACCTTTCATCTATACCCCAACAGCTGACTACAAAGAGTTAAAAGCCTTATATTGACAAGAAAAAGCAGATCTATGCCATGGAGCTGACGGTGACAGAAATAGAACCTGTGTGAAGATATTAAAGGTGAATTTCAGCTATTAATCAGGAGGACCTTCTTAGCAGGGCCACCCAGTGCTGAAACAGGCTGCTTTGCAGGTTGATTACAGAAAGTGTTCACCAAAAAGGTCTGATGCAGGTGACAATAGAAAAGTCAGATGTGGAGCCAGGAAATCTGGTTTTGAGTCTCATCTCAGCTCCTTACCAACTAATGGAACTTGGATAAGACTCAGCCTATCTAAACCTTAGTGTTTCTGAACTTAAAAACGAAGAATAATAATTTCTACCTTACTGGGTCAGAGTAAACCTCAAATAAGATCAGGAGTGAGAAAATAGAAAATAGTTGTAAAGTATAAGATACTCAACAAATATTACTTTAATCCTTGGAAGGACAAAGCATATGAACATAGAATTTATGGAAATCCAATTATTTGTTTGTGTGAACCCAAAACCGAAGAGAGAAAACAATTAAACAGTGGATTCTGGTAAGATGGTAGATGGAATATAAACGTGTACATCTATTTCACTCCCTCCCCAAGTCCGAAGTGTTTTAAAAGGCATAAAGCAACAATGGTGGGACAGAGAGAAAATAATGACAGCAATGTGTTTGAAGCGGGCAGCAAACCTAAGAAAACCGTGTTCACATTTTACATTCTGCTTCTTGAAGCAGTGCATCGGCCACCTGATTGCTTCATTATATTAAAACATGCCTAATTGAGTGTTTTTTAATGTTTTCCTCTTTTCATGCAGTTGAGTACACAAAGTGACAGCTGAAGGAATTAAAATTTTTGATGCCCAATATTGAAGAGAAGTCTGTGTCTACTGTCCAGCTGATATGTTTCATAATAAGAAGGGTTCCCATGGAGGCAGTAAGAATGCCAACTTGCAAGCAGCAAGTGCATAAACAAACAAGAGGACTCAGGTTCTTTTGATTTTCTCGGGCTCAGCTTTTACCCACCTCTGCAGGTCTCTCTGTCAGCCACCAGTGGGCCACCAGGAGTCACGTGAGAGCGGTCTCCCTGGCAAGGCAGAAGCAAACAAGAGATGAGGGAACATAAGACTTAAAGCAGTGGTTGGTACTTTGGCAAAACAAATAGCTTGTGATAACCTCATTCCAAACTTTAACATATCTTGTGCCAAAAATGCACAATGCCCCTGTGGAAGAAAAGCACTAGACTCCTCCAGGGCCCCATCTGAGAGCCCTCGTAAACCCCATTCCAACACCATCGCTCTCATTATCACCTCCCAACACGTTCAGGGCTCCTCCCCACCCCCAGAGGAACTCTCCGGTTTCCTCCAGGCTGTGATCCAGGCTTGAAAAGACTTGCCAGAGTGCTCATGTGTGGGGTGCCTACTTAGAATGCCCTATTCTCTAGTGTGGGGTGCTGCTGTATAATGTCACCCCCACAAGATGCATTTTTGCAGGAACGACGTGATGGTCCAAAGCATGATTTGGAAAAGGCTTTGTTGTCATGATAAATGGGTTCCTTTGAGGGGTATTTCAACAAGGCTGCAATTGTGATGGGGAGACACTATACATTTGAGCTAATAAAATCTCTCTATCGTGATTAAAGGAAGAAAGTAAATCTGATGAGGTATTGTGTAGGTGTGTCAGTTTAGATCCTCTGGGAAGCCAACTCTGGGATGGGAGAGGGGAGTGTAAGAGATTTATTGAGAGGTGAAATCTGTGAAAGATAAAGGGAAGATACAGACCAAGGGCAGCTTAGGGCAGGGAAAGTCTTCAGACTGATACAGATCTAATTCCTAAAAACAAAGGGAGTGAGAAGCAAAATTTAGCAAGGAAAGCTTCAGGCCAACCCACTGGAAACTCCAGAACAAAGATTGCCCATTAGAGGAGTCCCACACTGGACAGAAATGGCCGTGCCCTGGTGCCCCTCCTCCTAATGGCTCAGCCACTGCATATGGGCTGGCGCTGTGGCAGAAGAGCATCAATCAGCTGCATGCCTTTCAGACCTTGTTAAACCTGAAACCGAGACAAAAAATTCTGTGGATGGACTCTGAAGGCACTGCAGAAGGCGGACTGCACTGCGCACAGCTGAACATCACGTTCTTTCTTGAAGGAGGTTGTTAGCAGCATGTCTGTCACAGGAGGGGTGGCCATAAAATAACCAAACATAAGACAGTCTGAATTCATGCATTAAGCCAAGATTTAATGGATGTGAAAAGAGTGTTGCAAAACAATATCTAGAAGAGAATATACTGAGCTAATTGTAATATGAATTGTTTAACTTTCTATCCAGTTTCACATTATAAACTCATTAATTCATTATTTTTAAATTCATCAGCAGCAACTGTTTATTGATGTTCTACTATGTACCAGGCACTTTGCTTGGCCTTTACCCACAAAGAGTTTGCAGTATCAAATCAAATAATTAAAACAACATGTGAAAAGAAAGAAATGAACAAAATAATTTTAAAAACAAAAAAAGGCAAAAAACAAAGAAGAAAAAAGGGGGGGAAACAAAAAATATATTAAAAAAAATTAAAAACCCCAAAAGTGTGGTATGGATGAATGGAAATGTATGTGACCCTTGCAGAAGCTGAAGGGAAAGAACGGCAAAAATCTACAAGGATTTATGCATTTTCTTTACCTTTGGTAGGGTGCTGCCAATCTACATTATACTAGACTTCCTCTAACATGTGTATTGCTCAGGTGTGCTTCCAACATGGGTTGGAAAAATTTGGTAAATGATTGTTAGTAAACATCTCTAGAGCAGAAAGTTCTCTGTTGAAAAAGAAGTCAGGGTATCAGTTACTAAAATTAGACTCCAGTGGGCCCTGGCTGGTGTAGCTCAGTGGATTGAGCCCGGGCTGGGAACCAAAGGGTCACCAGTTCGATTCCCAGTCAGGGCACATGCTTAGGTTGCGGGCTAGGTCCCCAGTAGGGGGCACGCAAGAGGCAACCACACATTGATATTTCTCTCCCTCTCATTCTCCTTCCCTTCCCCTCTCTCTAAATTAATTAATTAATTAAAAAATAATAAAAATAAAATTAGACCCCAGTGGGATCCAAATCTGTTCACATTTAGAGAATGAAGCACCAACACCATGCCAACCAAACTGGCCCTCAGCTCCAGGTGGAGTAAGCCGTGCGAGGGATCACTTCTCATTGGGATTTTTTTTCCTTTGGGTCCCATAGACCTGATCCTCATGGGTGTACCTGGTCATTACAGAGTTCACATGTTCAACCAACTCTCGATGTGGATGTACTGTTCTCAGACAGGGATCCGGGGCAGGTTTGGGTGAAATGGAATGTTGTATGAAACATGGCTCCTGCTCTTCAGGGACAGATAGTACCACATCTTAAAAAATCCGTGAGTTCCCATGGAGCTCTCCTTTGTTCTAACACACTCTCTGGGTTCCTCCGATAGTTATGATCGCATGCCCTTGTGGCGGAGGAACAAACTTTCCTCTACTATCCAGGTTCTTCTCACTGGCCTAACAATCAAACAGACATGAGGCAGATTAATAAGAGACAATAACCAATTTAATACATACTGTGTACACATGGGAACCCGGCATACATGGGTGTTTCAGAGAGCTCACATGCAGGAGAGGCTCAGAGATACAATGGGGGACTGAGGCGTACAAGACAGCTTGAGCTAGGGGTGAAGTACTGCACCTTGGGTGCTTCCAACAATCCTGCGGGATAAGAGCAGATGTTTATTAAACAGAAGTTTGTCCTGTCCTATAGAGAGAGCAGTTAAAGGGAGAGGCCGAAGTTTCTCTTGAGCTGAAGATAAAATTGCCTGGAGATAACTTGTGGTGGCACATCTTGGGGTTGGGGGTGCGGAGCACCAGGTGGTCAGTTTGGCCCATTCGGCTTTTGTTAATGCTGCACTAACACCTTTATTTTAACTCCATCAGTGTTCATTTTATTCAGCCCATTTTTCTGCCCTATTGGCACAGTCCTCATAATAACCATGGTAATTTTACATTACAATTTCCTTGAGGACTAGCAGCAGTTTGGTAAGACCCTAGTTATAAATGGAATTTAGCCCACATTTCTGTCTGGTCATTATTTGGAGCTTCCAACCTAACAGTTACCAAGCTGAATTCTCAGGACATAAAATTTAATTAAGATTTTTGCCTTTCTTTTCTTTTTTTTCTCCTTAAGTACAGGACAATCGTACTTCTGCGGATGGAAAGGGGCCACATACTAAACCTGACAAGCTCAGGGGAGGTCTGCAAGGTGGGCCTCACAAACTCAGAGACTTAAAGTAACCACAAGATGGTCTGGACATAAAAATTCCCAACTAAAAGCAGGGCATGGAGGGTAGACAAGTCCTAGGCCTGCATCTTCCTTGCCAAAGGTCATGCTCTATCTTAAGTGAGCCTATCTACTGTCTTTTCGCATCTTAGATAACATAGCTTTGAAATGTCAGA
Source organism: Micronycteris hirsuta (assembly GCA_004026765.1). Lineage (NCBI taxonomy): Eukaryota > Metazoa > Chordata > Mammalia > Chiroptera > Phyllostomidae > Micronycteris > Micronycteris hirsuta. The sequence continues at coordinate 55,051 of PVJI01006913.1, read as the reverse complement.
ATAATCTTGTCCAGACCCCTCAACACACAACCACCACCAGCACCAGGGCAAGAGAGTACAGAACCCCTTGCGGGAGCTAATATATTAACATATTCTATCCCACCTTCCAAGTTCTACTAGCTAGATTAGTAATCAAAATAACAGAGACAGATTAACAGCAGAAAATCAATGTTTTAATACACACACACAGGGAATTCACAGAGGCATGAAAATTCCAAAGACCGTGAGGCGTATACAAGACATTTTAGGCAAAGGAGAAAGGTGGGGAAAAGGGTATCAGATTTCAGAAGCAAGAATGGGTGATTTACAAGTAGTTGAGGAAGGGAGAACACTCGTGGCTGGCAAATTCTTGCTAGGTAACTCAACAACAATGGGACACAGTGGGTAACTAGCGAACGGGCCTGGTGTCCTCTTGATTAAAGCCAGGGTGAAGATGCTTTAGGTGATTCAGCCAGGACTCTCTGTCTGAGTTGCCTGGGAAAGAAGGAGGGGAGGCTCAGAGGTTCTTTCTGAGTCTTGTTCCTAACAGACAGCTTGAAATCAACATCCCTAAAGCCACTTCAGGATGGCAAAACTTTGGTTCCCTTCACTCCCATTATTATCTTCTCTACATGACACTTCTATGTGCTATAAATGTTAATTACTAACTATCCTATACCCACCATGTAAAAAAAGTATGTGTTTCTTTATTTTCCTTTTTATTCAATCCCAGAGATTTCCCTGCTTTGCTGTTTTCTACCCCCTTAATCTACCACCAACGGATTTCATGTAACCCTCCTTATGTCTCCTCCTTTGATTCTCATCTATAAAATAAGCTGCAAATCTGCCGTTCTCCGGGGCGTTTTCTCAATCTGTTGAGATTTTGCTTCCCAGCAATTATAACCAATTTGGCTCAATAAACTCATTAAAATTCTCTACAGGTTTGAATGTTTCCTACATCAACACTTCCAATGTCCTGATTTTTTTTTTTTTAATAGTATCTGTGAATGTCCGAAGGCAAAGAGGAAGGGGTCTGAGTGGACTTTGATTTTTGTTCAAATTTCTATTCTTCCATCTGATTGAGGAAGTTATTTATGTATTTATTTATTTTAGGGTTTTTAAAAATTACTGTTGTTCAATTGCAGTTGTCCCCATTTTCCCCCATCACTCTCCTCTACCCGACCCACTCCCACCTCCCACGTTCAATCCTCCTTCACCCCGTTGTCTTTGTCCATGTGTCCTTTATACATGTTCCTTAAGGAAGTCTTAATGACTAACTATTATAACAATATGAGAGCTCTCTAAAATTTTGTCTGTCTTTTCAATTAAGAAGTTTTTCCGACTAAAAGGATCCATCACCTGGCCTCGATGGTAGGCTCTGTAGTGACTCAAACCAATACTATGGATGCAAGAGGCATCCCAGAAAGAGAGTGGAAAAAGATGCCCAAGAAAGTTTACTCCCAGAGTTGGCCTAAGAAAGATGGAGAGTCCTGTCTTTAAACAGCTTTCTGCCCTTAAACAGAATAGGGTTTAAGATTCCCTAAACTTGGATCCACAGCCTATTCAGCTGCCGGCCATATCTGGGAGGAACAGGATGGATACAGAAAACTCCTTGAGACCATGTCATGGTCAGATAGAGAGCAAGATGCACCTTGGAAACCCATCCTCTGGGTGGTTGAGGCCAGAGAGAGAAAATATTCTCATTAGCCATAAAGCCAAGCTCTGCAGACACATAACAAGGAGAGAAACCAGACATAGAAAACCAAAACCCATGGGTACTCATATCAAGTAACCAAGAGTCACTGGCTCAAGAAACTAGTTTCACAGATATTTTTCTCCTGCCAATCTAAATGTAGAAGGGGGAAAAAGATTTCCACCTCCTTTGCCTCCACCAGACCCTGCAGACAGGGAGCTGGGGGTGTGCTGGCATGGTGAGAGCCCTTCCCTTCTGCTCGTCTGTGTCAAACACCACAGGATCTGGTCATCAGCAGCAGCCGTTGGGAAAAGAGTGGGGTTCCAGCCAGTGAGTTTCTCCTGCTCACAGCGACAGCTGTGCGGGAGGAGCAAACTTTCCTCTGCTTTCTACTCTCAAGGTTCTTCTGGTTGGTCTAATAATCAAATAGGCACCAGACATATTAGCAAGATAAAATAACCACATACAATGCATACATATGCATGGGAACCCCGTATACATAAGGGAGTCAGAGACCGCACACGCAGGAGAGGTTCGGAGCTAGAAAGAAGGGTTGAGGACATCCTGAGCCAGGGATGAGATAATGTACCTCGGGGCCTTCAAAGCATCCTGGCGGGATCACTAGAAAAACAGACCTTTAGTAAATAGAAGTTTGCCCTGCCCTATAGATAGTCATTAAGGGAGGGGCCAAAAGTTTCTCTTGAACCTAAAGCTTAAATTGCCTTTAGCTCAAAGTAATCTGCATACCACAGAGGCACATCTTGGGGTGGCTCATTCTGAACCCCCATACTCTCAGACTACCTGAGTCTGCCTTTTGCCTGGGCTATGGCTACCGTGCTGGCCCTACCACCTCCAGACTGCCTAACTGTTCCGTCTATAGCTTTGCTACTGCGGTTAGCCCTCTGACATGACACAGTAGGGCCTTAACAGTTCCTGAAACCATTACATCACCCGACTTACCACCTGAACCCTCCGTTATCCTGACAGGCATACACTGGGATCAAACTAGGCCTCGTCAGTGTGTGTTAATGTGCCATTGTCCACAGTGGCTCAGGAATTGACAGCGTTCTCTGAAGCCCTGCCATGCATGTCTTCAAATGTTTTTATAGCAACAGGGAAAAATAGATCCACCCAATGTGAATTGATACAAAACCAACTTAAAGTGCAGAATGACTTGCATCCTGATGCAGAAAAAATATACAAAACGTATCATATTTTCTTTCTGAAGCTTACCCCTTTATTTCCCCATTCTGGAGTAGAGTAATAGGAATTCTATGTTTTCTTTCTTTCTTTCTTTTTTTTGCCCAAAACTTGTATATTTTCACTACAAATCACCCCATTGGTAAGAGAGGATCTATAGGTACAGAACCACACGCTTCATCAAAAGTAAACCTCACATTTTTCTTCTAATTGTAGCCTCTTGACAAGTCGAGAAAAATAGTTTGTTTTCATAGTGAAGTCACAGACGTAAATCTCTCAGGAGGAACATCCTCAGAGCTATCCAGCATGCTCATATCATCACAGGCACTCCTTCAGGTTCACTTTCTGGCAAAGAGATAGAGAGATTCCTTCTAGAAAATGCAAACTGTGGAGGAGAGCAGTGCATTCAGCAGCCCCCAGCTCAGTGTCGATTTAGTCCCATTGAGATCCTAAGTTGCAGGTCCAAACCTAACTTTGCATCCAGACAACAAAGCAAACCTCTTGGATTTTTTTCTTTACTCCCCTTACAAGCCCATCATGGCACTTTCTTCTCCTCCTCTGCTTAATATGTTTGCAGAGCACTAAGCTTGGAGTTAGAGAGAACCGGGCTCAATGCCCTCCTTCTCTGCTTTCTAGCTGTGTGACCTTCAGTGCCATCTCTCAGGCTGTTTCCGCAGCTACAATTGAGGACTTGTAACTTCACAGGGTTATTGGGGGGACCAAACGGCATAACATATACAAAAGTGCTGGGCACAGAGGCCTTTAATAAAACCTGTCAGCCTATACTCCCTTGACTAAATGCTCTTCTGAAACAGGACATGCAATTAGCAGATCTACCCAGAGGGCTCACCTCCCCAAAGCTGGGGTAACTGACTCGTGAACAGAAGTCAGCTGCAATGCCCGCTGAGAAGGTCCAAGCTTAGGATGCAAACCACTCAGCTGGATGGCAATATCAGTATCATCCATTCCCAATAGAACCCAAGCTAAAGATTTCTGCAGAAATGAAAGAATTAATTTGCCCCCCCCTTTCTTCTTTTCCTGTATTTGGAGGACCTGACATTATCCCAAGGGAATCCTATTAGAAGAACCAGTTTACGTGAGTGAATAAGTTTGTCAAAATCTTTTTATTTAGCCTGGAAAATTCTCTACTGAACCGATGCAATACCCTCTCTACTACCACTTTCCTATCCTCTCTCGCTCCACACCCATGCCTCCTTATTTCCTGCCAACATCATTGTTACCAAAAATAATCACTTTAAATACGGCTTCAGGGACTGTTAAATAAAAATAAGGGGTTGCATTACTCAGACTAGGACTGGAACACCTCAGAACTCCCTCTCCTGTAATGAATTGTGTGGAAAGTCCTCTGCCTGCATTTCAAGGTCTTCGCCCTTTGGCCCCACCTGGCTTTCCATCCTCAGCTCTTGCTCGGTCCCAATGTGAACCTGAGGTCCAAGCAGGTAGGTCTTTCCTACTCTCCATCTGTGTCCTTAGTTGTCTGTCTCCACCTTAGTCTGAATTTCCCTTTTTCTCCTTCTACATCCAATTTTCACTCAAACTTCAAGGGCCATCACAAACCATCTGCCGGCCTTTCTCCACATAGACACGCAGCACATATTAGCTTTGGATTCAGATCCTTTGGGGTTTGAATCCCCTCTCTCTGCTATTCTTGATTATGGAACTTTGAGCAATTCACTCACACTCTCTTTGCCTCAGATTTCTATCTGTAAAGTGGGGTAACACCACCTACCATGTTGTTAGAAGGATTCAATGAGATGAAATGTAGAGCACCGTGGCTAGTAAGTAGTAATCAATCAATAAACCAAAATCATTGATGTCATCCTCCCATAAGAACTGTCACATCTCTACTTTATTGTCAACTAATGGCAGTGCTGTACAAATTGTCCGTATTATATTTAGTGCATGTCCAATTGCAGATATTAAGTTTGTGAAAACCCTTGTGGTAGAAGAATTTCCAGTTGAGGAACTTGGGACCTTTATGAGAAACATGGATTAGAGAAGCAGAGATCATGTGACAATTATAAAAGTCATTATAAATACATGTACATTCACTAAAATAAACCAGCAAAGGCAGAACATTAAACAAAGAAGCTATAGTAATATTTTATGCCTATCACATTAGTGGGAATTAATATCCATTCACCATCTCTTGCTCACCAGAAACTTTTCTCAGATCCTTTGACTCTGCAGACTCAAAATGATGCTTATGTACCCGGTTCGCTCTGAACAGCCATGCCTATGCCAGGAGGTATCCTGATCTGTTCCTATTCCCTTACCCAAATGTTTAATCCATTTTTGATCTGGAGACTTGGAGCTATTGACTCCTGCTTCCCAGGTTGTGCCTTCCGATCCTGCTCCTCCCAGCCTGTCTTACACTATCTCAGCATCTGCGTAGAAATTGATCCATGCAGGCCTTCTTTTCCTTGCTTCCCTAAACTAAGAGTATTCTGAATCTAAAGAGTTAAGTCTGTTTTCTGAAGGGTTCCTGCCTTATTCTCAATGCTGGGCTCTCCCAAGGAGAGGAAATCAGATGCTGTGAGTGGCTCCCATTCCTGCCCCAGCTCCCTCTTTTGCTTACTCGACACAGAAAGGGAGACCTCACTACCTAGGGCTTCTGAGGGTGTCTCTTGGGGACATGCCCTCTCTTCTTAACCCTCTCTTCTTTCTTTTCTCTTTTGTTAGGCCTCTGCTTTTGACCTATTTGCTCTCTAAATGCCTCTTTTTCTCCATTTTCTTCAGGAAGCCCTTTGCCCTTACAGGAATCATTTGGCTCCTGGCCCTCAGACTCTTTGGTGACAGGCAGATTTGGCTCTGTCAGGTGATCCTGGATGGCCTCTGGCTTCCTCCCCAGTGACTGTAAGCTCTTGGGAAGGGAAGGAGGGGAGCGGTTCTGATCCCCTTATACTGGGATTTCTCCTCTCAGGTTTCTGAAATTAAACATACCTCATTGTGAGGACTTGTTTCTCTGCAGAGGCTCTCAGTGGAGTCAATGGGCTCCATTGATAGTCCTCCTAAGTTACACATTGTGACTCTTTCTCAGGAGAACCAGAGAGGGGAACTCAAGAGTTAAAGATTTTAGCTGTAGGTTATAGTTGATAGGCTTAAGTGATTAATGCATGTGGAAAGCTGTTATTCCAGGAACTGGAATGCATGACCTATGTGACTCCAGGAGGTCGACAAGAAGTTCAACCTTTGTGCCTCAGAGGGTCTGCAAGCTATGACTGAGATGGTATCTGAGCCATTGTGTTCCAGGGAGTGATACAGATAAAGAATTGTTGATCAGCAGATAAAGAAATACTAGGAAAATCACAGCTGGCTGCAACTCCTATCTGATTAATCTTCTTTTCCAAACCGCTCACCTACCCTTTTCTTCTCCTTATAAAAATGTCGGCTCAAGATGAGATGTTAAGACGGATTTTAGGGTACATAGCCCACCATCTTTTCAGATCACCAGCATCCGAGTAAAGTGCCCATAACGACTCAATCCTTGTCGCTACTTATTTGTTCTGACAGTGACAGGTAGCATGAACGCTGACTTTTCTGGCTTCAAACCTAGAACCATGACATTTTCTGCCATAAAAATTTCTTATATTAGGTGAATATACAAGTGTTCCATTTTAAAACTGCTTCTCCTTAAACATTAGGATTTTCTCATTACTGCAGAGGCAGCAACAGGTGGACAGGAGGAAAAAGTACCCTGCTAGGCTTCCAACCATCCCAAACCTACTACTACAAATCTATTGCAAGCTAAGTCTCAGAACTGCCAGAAAGGAACTTGGAAGTAAATTCACGCAAACTAAAATTTTCTCTTTAGGGGACAGGGAGGGATATTGGTAATGTAATATTCTGATTTTGCTTAACTAAGAATACTGTTGAGTGTAATGCTGCCCTGTCACTAATGGTCCTATATATTTTTCCTTTTACTCCAAGGTGACAGTGTCTTTATGGACAGGGACTGTTGTGTCTTACTTTTTTTTTTTACCTCTATGGGTCACTTCCTTTCAAAAGCATTTGTGGAGAGTGGATTATGCACCAGTGGATGCGAGAGACATCTCTGAGATCTACGTGATTGCCAAGTCCAAGACCACACTGAGCACAGCAACACACCTGGGGGTTGTTGATTTTAGTAACACGCAGCTCTGCTGCTCTGCCCACAGCTGCATGAGCCAGGGATCAGCACCTGCCCAAAGGTTGGCCGATGCCATAGACATTGGTTTAGTGAGAGTCTTTGCCACCAAAGAGAATGGCACTCTGGGTGGTGCTAAAACAAAAGATCGACTTCTTTCTTTAGGGCACTTTGAATAATACACATAGAATCTAGCAAGTAATTGGTAGCAGCAGGGGAATGAGTCACTACAATAGACTCACTTTTCTGTAGCGATGACAACTCATGTTGGTGTTGAGTTACTGGTCTTGCTGCGCGATGACCAAAACTAGCACTGTTTGCTAAAAGATATTTCAGTGGCCATGAGGCTTAGAGCAGCTGCTGGGATGGATTTGCCAATTTTGTTCTTTCTTAAGTACCATTATGATGAATATCCTTTATTAGAGTTCAGTGGAATGTATCTCTGCAGCTTGCATCCTGAAAGAACCTAACTGACAGTGTGCCATTGCTAGAGAGATAAAGATGAACTTGCAGTCTTTAGGCAGAAAGTTGGATTTATACGTACAAATGTCAGTGAGTGGAGTTGTAGTTGCTGCTGTAGAAAGTTATCTCAAACTTGGTGGCTTAAACCAACAAAAATGTATTCTCTTATAGCTCTGGAAGACAGAAATCTCCAATCAGTTTCACTGAAGTCAAGGTGTCAACAGGATTGGTTTCTCCTCGAGGTTATGGCAAGAATCTATTTCCTTGCCTTTTCTAGCTTCTGGAGATGCCTGCTTTCCTCAGCTCACAACTCCATCCTCTTGCTTACATAATTTTATCTCCTACATCTGTCTGACCCTTACTTCTCCTGTGTCCCTCTTGTAAGAACCACTGTGATGACATTAGGGCCATCAGGATAATCTCCCTATTTTAAGATCTACAGCTTGATCACATCTACAAAGGTTCCTTTGCTATATAAGGTAACATTTACAGCTTCTGGAGATTAGTATGTGGCTACCTTAGGGGGCCATTATTCACGCTACTGTGTGGAGCAAGTACTATGATTGATGTGAACACGGGGGCTGTGGGTGTCTACATGCGGAACAACTGGACCAGGGCTGAGAAGGTCAAATATATGGTAAGGCTCTCAGCAAAGAGTTTTTTGTTTTCAATAATAAAAAAAGTTTCCCTTTCCCCTTCTTTCTAATTTGTCCACCATCTCAGGAGTCCAGGAGAGCTTTGAGAGTAAACCCTTGTCAAATGTGTTACTCAGGGTGCTGCTGCATTGCTCCCCATCCCATCCTGGTAAAAGGCATCGAGCTTGCCTGTTTCTTCAACTAGAACTTGGAAATGACCTCACTATCACACTTCCCTCAAATGAGGGAGTGCAATGATATGTGCTGAAAGTCATAAGTGGGAGTAAAATTTCTTTGCTCAGAGATGACAGGTTGGAATGGGCAGAGGCTCAAGGTAGTGTTTGCTCAGCTGACACCAAGGTGTGAGGTTCCTGACTGTGATGGAAGGACTCTGATGTGAGTTGGTGCTGAGGTGTGTCAGAGGAACACTATATGGCATTTATCACTTAGAGTTAGGGGAGGGATTTTGAATAGAATAACTAGATAGTTGTTAAAAATTATTCCAGACACCAAAAAAATTGATGTGGGTGGTTTTGTTAGAAAGGTAGGCTTCATTTACTGGAGAATGGGGAGGTTAATTAAGGAGTAAGGGTGTTTATAAGTAGGATGCTTAGCAGAGGTAATGATGTTGTCCTCATCATTAAATGTTTTTCTGATATCAAAATACTCTCTTGGGCCCTGGCTAATGTGGCTCAGTGGATTGGGTGCCAGCCTGCAAACCAAAGGGTCACCAGTTTGATTCCCAGTCAGAGCACAAACCTGGATTGTGGGCCAGGTCTCCAGTTGGGGGCATGCAAGAGGCAACCACACATTGATGTTTCTCTCCCTCTCTTTCTCGCTCTCTTCCCCTGTCTCTAAAAATAAATAAATAAAATCTTTATAAAAAATACTCTCTTGGCATTTATGGAGAAGGTTGATTTTCACTTTCAGTCATTCACTTAGTCACTGTAACATAAAAACGTGGGTGTGTTTGTGTTCTCAACCAAAAGTCAGAAGCTGGGACTATATTATGTAGTACACAGGGATATAAAGCCTGGCTGGCTGGCTGGAGGGGTGGATGGATGGATGGATGGGTGGGTGGGTGGGTGGATAAATGAATGGAAGCATGGATGACCTACCATGACCGGAGTCTCTAGCTCTAAGGACTCTGACTCTGAATCCAGACAGGGGAATGAGTAGATTCACTAGGGTTGGGGGAATATCGTTTAGAATTTTGCAAAAGGTGCCCTGGCTGGTGTGATTCATTTGGTTGGGCATCATCCTGTAAACCGAAAAGTTGTCGGTTTGATCCTTGGTCAGGGCACATGCCTAGGCTGCAGGTTTGGTCCCAGGTCAGGGCAGGTACAGAAGGCAATCGATAGATGGTTCTCTCCCTATTTTTTCTCCCTCCTTTCCTTTCTCTCAAAAAAACAATTTTATTAATTTTTTTGCAAGAGACATTTTCAATCACTTCTGGTTTATCTTTGCTGGTTGTATTTTGTTTTCTCCTGAACCCTATGGGGGTGGGGCGACCTGTAACATGCTTCAGCTGACAGAAGGTCCCTTTCCCTTCCCTTTCACACAATAACTGAACATCAGGCTGCCCGTCTGCTTCTTTCTCTGCCTTTCTGCATCAATTGTAAGCTTATCTGGAGACTCATTGTGAATGTGCATGTGGGCCAATTCCATTACATTGTTCCACAAAAAGGTTCCATGTGCTAGAATAATTTAGCTGACTTCAATATGAATAAAAAAACGAATGATGTTTGGCAACCTCTTGATAGCAATTATAGCAGTTAAAGGAGCACAATGTCAATGTCACAGGCTAACCATGGGTGCAGGACACCGAGTCCTTAGCTACAGTGAGTGTCAGATGAGAGTCTGGGGACCCCTGGGTGTGAGGGACCTCCCTGGAAACTAACCCTCAGTGATGGTAGTGCCCTTGGCCTCACAGATGGTTAAGTTTTTCACTCCCATTTAAGAAAATTTCTGCCTAATGTTCAACTTAACATATTAGCTTTTCGTTTTTACTATCGTTAATAAAACTTTTTCACTATAAAGAGTTTCTGGTCTTACTTGTTTTGTGCTTTAGATGCTGCACAATAATCAGCAAATGATACCTCCCTTTCCTCAGAAGAATGAACAAAGGATCGGGAGAAAGGAAAGACTACAGTGGCTCCTTAAGAAGCTGCTAGACCAACACCAACTAGAATTACGATGAGAGTCTTTCCCCGTTTCAGGGCCTCATCTAGGTCCCTCAGCCAGGTCTGCATGAATAATGCTTAGCAGAGTTCTGACAGTCATATATGGTGAATTTACGACTTCTCAAAAGCTTCTTTCAAGCTTTTTCTATAGTTTTCCAAGTTCACCAAATAATTGCTCAACACTGTTTTGAACTGATTAATTGGATCTTATATAAGAGAAGCCACATTACCGAGCAATGGCAATTTCATAAAAGCAAGACATTAGGGAAATGAAGAAGGTTTTCTTTTTTCAAACCCGAGGCCACCAAGGCTTATTCCAAACTTTAAATCTTTAAAGATCAAAAGTCCTGCTAGAGGATAAAACATACCAAAGCCATAGAGAAACGTTAGTTTTGGCAAGATGAGCAAAGAGAAATGGGAAGAAAGGAAGCAAACAAAATACAGAGAGGAAATTCTACCTTAACTCTCCTCACAGAAGTTTCATTAAAAAACAACAATCAGCCAACAGTCTTTTTATATCATTGAGAAAATAATTAAAAGGAAAATATTTTATTTTATTTATTTTATTTTTTAAAAGATTTTATTTATTTATTTTCAGAGAGAGGAGAAGGGAGAGAGAAAGAGCAATGTATGGTTGCCTCTCACATGGCCCTCACTGGGGACCTGGCCCGCAACCCAGGCATGTGCCCCGACTGGGAATCGAACCAGGACCGCGCTCAATCCACTGAGCTACACCAGCCGGGCAAAAGGAAAATATTTTAAATGAGCGACCTCTACAGGCTCTGCTCTTTTCAACATATGGCATTTGGAGGTTAAAACATTCTGTGGAATTTAGTCTTTTCAGAAATTGTTCAGAAGGTCCACATGTTCACAGCCTCAGGGCTTGACATGGCTGATTCTAGGTAAGAAATGCACATACACCCACTCTGCATAAGTGTGGGTGTCCCATTAGGTGAAAACCCATCCTCAAAACATAGTGATACAAAACTTGGGCTTTAATAAGGGTTCCAAGTCCAGTACTCAGCAACAGAGGTAAGAAGTCATTCAGCTGTGTTTACCCAACAGAAACAGCAGAAATACGATTCAAGCACCTCTCAAAAGTTGTTAATAAGCATTGAGTTTAAAACATAGAATCATATTGGGTTACATAACAAAAATACCATTTGCAGAGTTGAATACAGTATTAGAAGATTTCTTCTTTCCTCCAACACATATATGCCCAGCAATGTTAAACAAACAGGGGTAGACTAAGAATCTTCTTCCTTCCTTCCTTCCTTCTTTCTTTCTTTCTTTCTTTCTTTCTTTCTTTCTTTCTTTCTTTCTTTCTTTCTTTCTTTCTTTTTCTTTCTTTCTTTCTCTTTCTCTTTCTTTCTTTCTTTTTCTTTCTCTCTCTCTCTCTCTCTTTCTTTCTTTTTATACTTTCTCCCACCTCAAATGTACCTGGCCTCAAGGAACTAGTACTCCAGGTCAGCTGAGTTGTATACAGTCTATAGTGGTAGTTCCTTTTGCTGGTAGGATGTATGTGAGTGTGATGAATGATGGAAATTATGTTCCATGGTAAAGGCTCCAAAAATCTGCCCTGTACAGCCAGCTTAAGCCCAAGTGCGGTATTTGGCCTGCACTCAAAGAAAGAACTAAAGCCAACTGCACCCCCTATTTGGGTACACCTGAATTTATGTGCTTGCTCCATGCTCCGTGGGACAGATCTGAGTATGATTCATTTTCATTGAGAGCAACCCAACTCCAGGCCACAAAAATCAATAGGAGCCCTGTGCTCAGTTTGGCTGCAAAGCTAGAGAACAAGGTGAGAAATGGCCCCTAAGTTAATAAAAGGAAATGGAGTACACGTAGACACGCTCACCCACTTACAGGCGATTGAATTCATTTCCACATGGGCTGCCAGAGGAAGCCTTTTGTAAAGCAAGCTGGCACTGAGCACAGAAAGTGATTAGCTATCATAAACATAATAAAGATGATGTTCCCCACCCCCTTTCAAAAAAAAAAAGTGAAGAAAGACTGACAAAATTGATGTGAATGATGTCTGAGGGTATTCCCAAGAGCAACAGTTTCCATCCTTGGCTGAGATTTAAGTGACTTGGTAAGTCACTGAAAAATATAGGCATAGCTCTGTCTTATAGCACTTTGAGGACAGGGTAAGGAGAGAGCATTAAAAATTTAGTCGGTAATAGGGGAAGGAGGCATTTCTTTTCTAAAGTCCCAGACGTGGGTTCTTTCTCTGGAGAATATCTCAAATGTTGTATAGCAGGTTTAGGTGGGATGTGTGTGTGTGCACGTGGGCAGGTTGTGTGGAGGGTTAATATTAATATTCCAGGGAGTCATGGCTGCAATTGAGAGATGTTTTACTGTCAGAAGCAAGTGCCAAAGGACCCTGGATTTATATCCAATTTGCCTTGTGGATTCTCCATGTTAATAGAGTAATCTCTATTCACGTGGGCAAAGAAAGACCTTGCTCTGGATACCATATAAAAATTCTTATAACAAAAATTTCCAGAAGTTTACACTAATGCTTCCAACTTGTCTATAGATTCAAGCAAACAAGCTGTACCTACATGCAAATACCTCATTAGAGCAGCCCTGACTTCTGGGTGCTCTCCTTCAGGAAAACCCAAGGGGCCCACAGAGAGGACTCACATCAACCCTCCGTGCTGCGAGTGGCTCTTCTGTCTGAAATGTTAAGTCAGGAGAACATGCCCATCAGAGGAAGAGTAAGACCTGTCACCGCATGACAGACACAGTGTCAACATGTTTAATCCTCACAATAAGCCTCAGGGAAGAACCAGTTATTTCCATATTTTATAGATGGGAAAGCAGAGCCACAGGGTGACAGAGACCTGCCTGAGGCTGTGTAGCCCAGGCATCTAAAGCCAGCCCCTATTCTTGAGCGCACAGGTCTCTGCATTGGGGAGGGTTTCCATGGCCAGCTCAGTTCTTTGCAGCTCTTGAACTAAATAACTAAAGTCCTAAGAAAGACCAACTCCAGGTAACAATAACCCCAGCAAGAAGTATGATACAACCTGTTTGGAACGGGCAAGACCCCTCCTTCGATGCCATACATGTTTCCTTCCATATGTTCTTCCTGACATATATGTTCCCAGCACACATGTTCCTGACCATATATTTCTTACATATACATTTTAGAAGTAGATTTTCCTTTACTTCGGACTCTAGCAGAGCCACTTCTCCTGTCTAGCTTACCACTTGCTACCGAAGGGCCATTTATAGAGAAATTTATTTCTACATAGACTTCTCAGTTATGGGTACAAATCCTGGGCCACTGGCATCATTACCTTAAGTTCAAGATGTAATAGGACCAGAGGGCTAGCCCAGCACTGGGACACACTCAGTGCAAGGTATGGCTCTGGGTTTGTGGAGCTGTAGACAAAGCAATGAGTTCTTCTGCAGAGGTGGCTTAGACCAGGTGGACTATGTATTAAACTAAAAGCCATGAGCTGATCATTGTGGCTCAGGTGACCGAGGGTGCAAAGTCCTCTAAGTTGAGTATGTAGAAGGTCATTTTCTCTTGAAAACTACTGTGAAAGCATTCTATACCACCAACACCTGTGGGAGCTGACAGAGCAAAGACATCTGCTACTATCCTCTGCAGCAGTGGTCCCCAGGTGAAGCTTTTTCTCCTGTGGCCTTCATTTCACAAGCTCACAAGCTGACTACCTCCAGAAACTAGTCCATTCCCATCACCTTGGGGTGGCCTGATACCATATGCTGGGGGCTGAGTAGGGGAGTAAAAAGAGCTTTAATGAGAAAGGACCTGGCAAGCCAGACTGGGAGCCACCTTCACAGAATTTAATGTTAGAAGTGAGCCAGGCTGGTCCTGAAGAATGCTAACAGTTTGAGGTAAGATTGGGTCCTCACATGTAGGCTTCTGGGGAAGCAGAGAGCTGGAACTCTGGCATGGGCATTGTCTACTCAGCCATCCACATCCCTCTGTTGTGACAAGTGCTCTGAGATAGGACTGGATGGACACTTCAAACATTTGGATCCTTGGCCTCTTAACCACGGCAGAGGTTGATCCCTTGAAGAGACTAGACTTCTTGACTTTTGGCTGTTACCAGAAAGTGGATTTTCTCACACTCCACTCTTGGGACTGATGGAAACAAGCTACCTCAGTTAAAGTAACTGGATAAACAAATTATGGTGAATCTATACAAATGGAATACTATTCAACAATAAAAAGGAATGAATTATATTATTATTATACATATACAAGGGTGTGGATGAGTCTCAAGGTAATTATGCTAAGAAGTCAGACCACAAAAATGAGACCATATTGTATGATGATTCCAGTTTATTATAAAGTTCTAAAAAATAGAAAGTGACCTATACGGACAGAAAGAAGACGAGTGGTCGATGATGTGAGAATGGGGCAACGGGCCAGAGAAGAGCAGGAGCAAGAGATTACAAAGGGACATCAGGAAACTCTTGAAGTGATGGATATGTACATATGGCTATGTACATATGCTGAAACTCAAAACAAATTATATATGTTAAATATGTATAGTCAGTTATATATGAAATGATGTCAGTGACAGTTTAAAAAATGATATATATGGCACTTAGCACTATGCCTAACGTACAGCCTGTGTTCAGTAAATAGGGGCTATTTTTAGCATTTTCACAGTGTGTCTTACTCTTAACTATTTTAATAACAGGAGCCAAGGACTTGGAGATCCCAATTCTGTGATGTGTCCCCCATGGACCTAAGTACGAAACTTGACTGTGCAACAGAATTACAGTCAGTACATTCAGAAATCAGTTTGGGAACCCCTTCCAACCAAGTGACACTTCCTGGAAAACATCTTAAAATCTCAGTTGATGGAGGGCGGGGGGCAGAGGTGAAAATCTTCTTGAAGTATTTTTCTGTTAATGCTTGCAGTTCCAACAATACATTTTGGCCTGTTTTCCTGCCTTGTCTAGAGTGAAGAATGTTCCAGATCAGTCATGCCTGCTGCTCTCACCAGAGCCAGCCACTGCACAGTTAGAGGTGGCCCATCCTGCAGTCCTGGGTGCCAGGGCAGCTTTAGGATTGGGATTAAGTCTCCCCCACAGCCCAAGTTTACCTCTGTTGAGTTCAACAGACATTTCTGCAGAAGAAAATCCATTCTCCTCCTTAATCATCTAAAACTTTAAGCATCTGCCGTTGCACATCTGTGGAATAGGCGGTTGCTTCTGTGGTGAGTCTGAGAGACTCCAGGCAGACTTTCTTGACATGGCACAATTCCCCACTGTACCCCTACACCTTGGCCCATTAGTGACTCATTTTTTATTAACTTTTAAAATTACACACATGCCTTAGAGGGATAAGTAGTGAGCAGCTTTTCCTTCACATTTTTCTAGAGAGAAAGGAAGGGGTGGGATGGCAATAGTGGGTCATAGGGTAAAACACTGATGAGAGAAAGATCTTCTCAAGAGAAATCTCACTAGTTTTACCAGTGGGGTCATTGCCTCCCACTATCTCAAAGGCCTTTGCATTTGCATCAGCAAAGGACAGGGAGTGGGATCCTCTGAGGATCAGGTGTTGAACACTTTAAAAATCTGTCATGATGTCCTATAAAAATGGAACTTTGAGCTGCTATTTTAGTCAGGCGGAAGCCCATTTGACACTTCACTATTGGACACTTTCTGATTTTCTTGGTCTTTGAATTCTGTTTCCTGGTCACTGGGGAAACAAGATTTTTTTTTCTCTGATTCTATATCTGCCCTCTAATTACCCAAGAGCTGTAATGTTTGTTTCAGTTTTATAGAGAAGAATCTTAAAACTGATCAGAGAGGGGCTACTTATGAAGACAGGAACCCAAGTTTCCAAGAGGCCTAAGCGTGGACTCTCTGGGTCAGGCCGGCACCTGGCCGGGGGCCTGCTGGCTCACTGGGCCCTGATGACAACGTTGCTTGCTCTGCTGGGCCAGACACCTGCCTCAGGGATTTCACCTACAGCTGTGTGTCATGCCCGGAGTCAGTGCCTGTTCGAATTCTGAGTCTTAAATGATTAGGGTTGACCTGTCTGTGGGAGAGGCCATACCATGCAGATCCCTGCCCATGGCTTCTGGTACATTCAGGAAGCTGCTGGCAAGGTCAGAAGTCTTCAGAGGTACAGGGATGCCATCCTCTTCAGAACATCAGAGAAAAAAGCCAGAGGTCAGGGAGTCAGGGAGGAAAGTGTGTCAAGGAGAGGTGCCCCCTAAGCTCAGGTGAATCAGCTTTTCAATGGATGGCCATGGACAAAAGGGTCAAATCTGCAAAATGCAGTTTTATTCTACAACGTTCATTAGCAACTATCATATGCCAAGCATTGTAATAAGCCGCGAGGAAGCATCGGTAAACAGGAAGCAAGAACTTACAGTTCAGTGTGGATGGACACTTAACTAATTTAAATATCAGACCATGATGGAGTGCTCTCCCCACCTCAAGGGTCCCCTTCTCTCTCCCAGTAATGTCCCTACCCCGCCCAGCCTCTGCTTTCACATTAGGCAAGATACCTGACTGAATTTCTGTTCCTGGAACACAGCCTCCATACTCCCCCAAGTCCCTTTCTCCCACACCCCCATTTCTTCAGTACCTTCAAATACCTATTTGCTGGGAAAATGAAACCAATTGGCTCAACACTCACAGAGTCTGCATTACATTTTTTCAAAAGCATTTGCATTCAAAAGGGGACGAAACAAACAAACAAGATAAGAACAGACTCACAGAAACAGAGACCAAAGGGTTGGTTCCCAGAGGGGTGGAGGATGATTAAAAATGGTGAAGGAAAATATAGTCGATAATATTGGGATAAGTTCACAGGGTCACAGAGGATTCCTAGATTTAGTGGGGTGATCACATAAGGTCTCAAAATGTCAAATCACTGTATTGCCTACATTAAACCAATATGACTAATATAATATTGTACATGATTATACTTAAATAAAAAATAAATTAATTTTTAAAAGAGAGGTCCTAGAGAACAGAGCCTTATCCCAAAGAGTCATCTCTGATGGCAGAATTTCTGTCACAGGGACAAAATGGTAAAAAAAAAAATAGTGACATTACTTTAATATTTCCTTCTATGTCTAGGGACATTATCTGAATATTCAGTTAATTTCGTAACAATCATATGTTAATAACATACAGTAAGAATATGACATTCAGAAAGCTCCATTGTTTTATACAAGGTCGCACAGCCAGGACATAAGAAAAGGTTCTCTGGCTCCGAAGCAGGGGTCCCTCCATCGCAGCACAAAGGCCTCCCCTGGCAACTCCTCCGTGCAAGTCTCCAGGCCGCCATCAGCTGGCTTGGATTAGGGGTGGAGACAGACTGCAGTGGGATAGCCATATTTATGGGGCTTTTCCATAACTCAAACAGGTACCTTGGGAATTAACTTTAGTTTTCCTAGGTGATCTGCCAAAAGTATTTCCCCTTCCAGTTTCCTCTCAATCTAGCTAACTTAAGCTCCCTTCTAAAATTCTGGGGCATTGGGAGAGAAGGGATAGTGGGTTATGGAATCAGGCCAATGTTTCCAGAGTCCTTGGGTATCGCTAAGGGATTGGCTCGTCCTTCTCCCACCTCCCATGAACAGGGATCAGCATCGGTTGTTAAAGAACTTCTGCTAGTGGTCAGGCAGCATAGGAAAACCATGACTCGTCTGGTGGCCTTGGCCCGGCTCTAGCCATAAAACAGATTTTGTATCATTAGCAACTTCCCCTTTCACAATTTGTTAGCCTAAAATGTCTTGGCAGCTGAAATGACAGTGAGGACTCCATCCTCACCAGTGATTTCACCAGAGAGACAGAAAACACCCCGTCCTAGGAGCAGCCACGGTGCAGCTGCATTTGCTGCTTTAATCTGTGGCTCTGGCTCAATAGCAAGTTGAGATGCTGGAAAATGCTTGTAGCGGTGCTCAGCCGGCAACCAGATGGCAAGCTGGCATTAACTTCACATGCAAGTCTAGTGGATAAACTAGTTGTGTCTGGATGCCGAGCTTTGTCCACATTACTAGAAGGCTCTGTTACCAAGACTGAGTTGGGGTACACTGAGGTGCCCCAGGTGGTCCCAAGGAAGTGTGTGTGGGGGTATGTATACACATATATGGGTATATATGCACATGTGTACATATACAAATATATATATATAAAATATATATTTATTTCTTTTTACTCAATATTTGTTGTCTATCTCCCAAAGAGAATACAAAATTTACTTATCTTAGCCCCAGAGCAAGTTACATTTGAGATCAGGATATGAAGTTCAAACATGTTTTCTGGGAGAATTGAGTATCATTTCTCAAGTCGGGGCCAGAGTTGAAAATAATAGTTCCCAAGGTCTTTTGAAAGGTGCACTCCTTTAAAAGACAAAAACAGTGAGTGCTTAATCAAGTCTCTCTGTTGATACTAAGGTGACATTTATAGCTCATGCTGTTTGTGTTACACTAAACTCAAACGCTCTCTTTGGGCCTATTGATTTAATTGCCATCAATAGGTAAAGGTCACTCCAGCCCCACTTCTGCCTACTTGCCATGTAGAGATTGAAGGATAGAGGTGAAGGTGGTTTAGTGTAGAATTTTAACCCTGTTTGCCTAGGGCAGTATAGCAAGTATCCTTTCAGATGCCTCCCAGGGACCCCTGAATCCTGGTATTCAAATCCTTGGGTAATTTCCTCCCTATGGTTGTTGTGTGCTAAACTTACCAACTTGCATCTAACAAATACAGAAAAGTGATGAGGTGCCACTTTGGAGATTAGATCATGAAAGATTGTGGCTTCCAGCTTGACTGCTCTCGCTCTCTCATTCTTTCTCTCTCTTCTCCTCTTTTCTTCTCTCTCCCTTTCTCCCCTCACCCCTCTCTCCTCTATCTCTGACCACTCTTTCTGTGGAAGTTAGGCTGGTGGAGAGGAACAGAGTCTTCCATGGTCAATTATGTAAGTGACCATAGAAGCAGACTAACTCCCCCTCACCCTTTGGTCCCCTCTCTGGCATTCTGATGAGAGTGCAGCCCCGGCCTGCAACCTCAGAGAGGCCTTGACCCAGAGACTCTCAGTTAAGCTGGATCTACCTTTTTGATCAACAGAAACAATGAGATAATAAACATTTGTTGTTTGAAGACACAAAGTTTGGGGAATCATTTGTTAAGCAGCACTAGAGAACAACTAAAGGCAGCAATGGGAGACAAGGTGATTCCACCGTTAACCACTGAGTAGGTGAACCCAGTGGTTACAACACTCCTTGGCCAGTTCACTCAAGTTCTAAATGAATGCCAGTCTTGAGGGAGAGTTTTTCTAACCTCAAATGGTGGAATCACCACATGTGACTCACTGTGCATACAAGGATCACACCAGACATATTTCTACCACTGGCTAGCATGGTTTAAAGATGTGCCTATCCAGAGTGCTTTTAAAAATACAGAGACCAGGGCTCCACCACAAGACCTACTGAAATAGAATCTCTTGGGTGGGGTGTAGATCTGTATTTTTAGAAAATCTTTCCGGTAATTTTGCTGTTCAGTTCAATTTGGAAATTTCTGGAATAAATAACCTTTCCAGGTTATGTTCTGCATTGGCTCTCCAGGGTTCTGTGTGTTCAGGGGGTTTCTATCTAGAACAAGTAATACCCTGCGGTGAGTGCAGCATACTTCGGTGCTTTAAATGGGGGTGTCAGCCACTTGTAGGTCTCTGAAAGTTGAGCAATACCACAAAGCTGACTAGCATTCCTGAGTCTAATCAAAGATGTAAGGCACTCTGCATAATTTCAGAAATGTTTTGTTTTTTAGCAATTCAAACATCAATGATGTGTCAATCAAGTTAACTTGTTTTCAGAGACATTGTGGTATGGGGAAGGAGACGTTGGGATTAGAGTTAAAAGAACTGGGTTTAGGTGCTGACTCTTCTGCTTGGCAGCTGTGTAACCTTGGGCAAGTAAACTAATCTCTCTGAACATACTTCTTTTATATTGTAATTTATTTTTAGGAACTTTGCTGTGGTTTTTTTTTATGAGTATAAAAATAATACATCCTCCTAAAATATGGAACATACAGAAAAGTATTTTTAAAATATAAAATTATACATATCCTCTGATAACTACAGTTCTATTTCCTCCAGTTTAATTTAAATGGGTTTGTGTATGCTTCGATATAATTATGACCATGCTGTTTGTAAGCTTTTTATCATGCTTTTTCAATTAACATTATATTGTGAACACTGTCTTATGTCATCAAAAGTTTTTCAAAACTATCACATCTAGGGGTTCCATTGTATTCCATTATGTAAATGTATCATAACTATTTTCTATGGTTTCTATTTAAGTGGTTAGGTTGTTTTCACCTTTATAAAAAACATTGTGAGAAATACCTGTATATACAAAATTTGTCCACATTTCCTATTACTGCCTTTTGAAAAATCTCAGAAATGAAATTACTGTAGCTAGAAAGGTGAATAATTTTTAAGGTCCTGATATATGTTGCAAATTGCTCTTCAGAAAGGCTTAACCTATGTGTACCTCCACCAGTAGAAAGAGAATTTCCATCTCAAAGCAACCTAGCCAGCATAAGACATTATGTATTTTTTTTAATATTGTTAATTTGATGGTCTGCCTATTTTTGTTAGTTTATAGTCAAAATACAATTTCTGGTTTCAATGGGTGCTTCTTATATTGTTAGTAAGATCAAACACTTTTCTTACATTTACTACTAAGACTATCTTTATTGATAAAATGAAAATAATAACCTCTATTTATATCATAAGGTTACTGGGGAACTTTATGAAATGATGATTGTAAATATTTTTTATAAATGCAATGACATTGTTGTTGGTGGAAATCAGAATCTTCCACAGGATCATGAGAAAAGTGTTCCAAAGACCTGTGCCTGGGAGACTATGATGTGACAAGGGTTATTCAAGCAGCAATCTTCCCCTGGGTTTCCAATTTCCTGTGTCCCTCCATCCCACCATGGAAAAAGTCCAACTGTGTCTTCGGCAAGGCCAAAACAAAAGCCAAAGTCCAGAGTTTCAGCTTTGTACTAAAGCTTAGTCTTTTGGAGCACCATCATCTTCTGCAGGCCCCTGGTAGCTGCTAGACCCCTGGTGAGAGAGAGAACACATGACTGAACAGGGTGAGTGCAGGTCATCGAGCAAGAGAGAGAGAGAGAGAGACCTTTTCTGTTCCCCTGGGATTATATTAGGTTGGGTGTGTGATGGACCAGGTGCTTTTTCAAAATAACCAATCAGCTTTCCAAGCTTTTGCAGGCTTATGATAGGTCCACCCCTGGTTAGACTGACAGGCCTCTATGCTCAAGCACCTCCCCCTGTGTGGCCCTCAACAATCTGGTACTAGAGAGGGAAAGGGAGGAGTGTTAATGCCCTTGGTGGAACAATGCTATGAACCCCTAGAATATAAAGCTATAGCTTCCTGGTGAAATAAATAGGCTTATGCTCCCTAGTTTATTAAGCTCAATCTCTAATTCCCTTTGCTCTCGTTACTAATAATTAGCTAGCTACCATGGTAGCAATATGGCATGTTTATATAAGTTCTATGGTCTTAATTTAGTTGATAGTTATTTTATATGTAGGCAAGTCAATTTATCATAATGCCGTGCAATTGCAGGTAAATCACCAAGTCCTCCTTCATCACATATAGTTTCATGTCACATAATCAGAGTTCAGTAGCATTTAACTGTTATGGAGAATACTCATAAATAAATGGATCCATGCAGACTGCATGGCTAGCTCCATATTCCCACTCTTGGCAATGATAGGTGTTGGGGGTGGAATGATTGGATTGGTTGTATGTTTTGGGGGGCTCCAGCTATTTAAAAGAAGCTCTCCATAACCACTACCTCTTCTTTACCATCCATGTCCCCAAGTCCTGCTCAAATGTGGTCACAGCGGCAGTCAGCTCTTTCATAGCAAAGACTAAGACATTGCCCCTTTCAACATGTCCTAGATACTGGTCTGTCTAGATGTAGAAAGTGGTTGATTTCAACCCACATAATGATGGCTAGCACCAACAGAAAGCTACAGTGCAAAATTTTAATATTAAATGGATGACATATATTATTGCTTATTCAACTTGATTCTCCCACTGATTTGAAAAAGAAAATTAAGAACTAAAAACCATTTTGATAAAG
The DNA here is from genome assembly GCA_004026765.1 of Micronycteris hirsuta. Taxonomy (NCBI): domain Eukaryota; kingdom Metazoa; phylum Chordata; class Mammalia; order Chiroptera; family Phyllostomidae; genus Micronycteris; species Micronycteris hirsuta. Next base: position 32,623 of record PVJI01006913.1, on the reverse strand, counting down.
GCCTGAAAATTCAACATAAAGCATCCAAAATGTTAAATTATATGTGAGTTTCAGAAAAGAAATATGTGGATTTAAAATGTAATCACTGTTCAACCAGACTGTATCTTTGCTATCAGAGGTCTGGAATTCAGCCTTCATTTTTTCCGAGAACTCTGTCCCATGTGCTTGGAGACCACAAGTTTTGGAGTAGAAGTTGTGAAGGTAGAATCTGTTCTTTTGTATTTATAATTAAAAAAATTTTAAATGCTGTTTGGGGACCACTTGGAGCAGTGCCTATAAATCCACAGCAAGGAATTTTTGCCTTAGTAGCTCTAAACAGACTATTCCTTTTTCTCTAAATTTATGGAAGAACTTTAAAGGCATTTTGTGTACATAGTTATGCAGCATGCACTTTAATTCAATGGAACTTTTGGCTGAGTATGAACTGCAAATTTAGACGTTTAAAGTTTAATTTTCTTTGGTATATCTTTCCCAGATATGACTTCATTTTATTTATACAAATTCATGGTGTCCCTATAAATTTGCTTTTTGTCATCATATTCTGAAGTCTCCTGCAATAAGTTGTGGTCTTAGAGAAGAAAAAGATCAGTCTCCTAGCCTCTTTCAGTGAAAGAACTGCCATTTTGCCCAGAAAGGCAGTTAGTACGGCCATCATGCTGATTACCAGCACGGTATCTGCAGCCTCCTAGAAGTGAGAGTCTCTACAATGAAGCCTGCATCAATTGTCCCAGCTGCCGCCGGGTTTTGTAGAATTAGAGAAGCTTGGATCAGGGTGACTCTAGGCTTACCATGGAGCAACATTCCCCTGGCTCGCGGCCAGTTTGGAATGACCGTGAACACTGAAAACCAAGGGTATGACCAGATGAAACACAATGGAGAAAAAAATCCCTAAGGAATTCACCAGTTTGGAAACAGCCATTTCTCATCTTTCTGTCCTCTACACAGCAACATGAAGTTCTCTGGAGTGGGATGAACTCAAGGAAAGATCTGTGTGAGTACCTCATTTTCTTCTTGCTCTGAGTTCTCTGGCCAGTACAGATCTTTCTCCCACTTTATTATTAGAAATACTATTACTATATTAAATAATAACAACTAATGCTCATGAGAGTTTACTAAATGCCAGACACTGGGTGAAGCGCTTTTTGTGTTTTATATCATTGAATCCGTACAATGCCTCTGTAAAGTAGGTGTTATCATTATGTCACCTTATAAGCTGGTAGACAGGGTCTGAAATGTTAAATAACTCGTGTAGGGCCTTAAAAAAGTAATGGTTTTCCTCCCACCTTCAAAGCAGGGCCCAAATCAAATTAACAGAGACAAATTAACAGGAAAAAAATTAAAATGTAATACATGTGCATGAGGAATTCACACAGGCATGAAAATTCCAAAGACAGTGAGGCAACATGGGGTATATAAGACATTTTAGACAGAGGAGAAAGGTGGGGAACAGGGTATCGGATTTCAGAAGCAAGAATGGGTGATTTGCAGGTAGTTGAGGAAAGGGGGAACACACATGGCGAGCAAATTCTTGCTAGGTAACTCAGAAGCAATGGGGCACAAGGTGTATCTAGCTAACAAGCACCTACCTGCCTGAAGCCCTCTTATTTACTTACTTAATTCAAGTTAGACCAAGGCAGCACCCTAAGATTCCCTTCCTGGAGCTCAGCCCTTAGGCAGGAAGGGGAGGGTCAAAGATTCTCTCTGCGTATTTTGTTTCTCAATAAACAGCTTAAAATTAATATCCCAAAAAGGCAGCTTCCGGATGGCAAAACTTTGGTTCCCTTTACTTATCAGGCATTTGCCTAAGAACGGCTGGAATTTAAACACAGGCAGTGATGTAACAGGGTGCAGCCAAGAGGGGGGCTCCCAAAGAGGGAGATAATTGGTTCCACACCAAAGGGTTACACCTGCCCTGAATGCTGGCAGCTGTGGCCAATTGTGGGCGGAGCCGGAAACGAGACTCTGGGATTTAAATACAGGCGGGGCACGGCTTGGGCGTCTCTTTTTGGGACCACATGGCCTGGGACCACGCGGCTTGGGTGAGAGTCAGGGCCACGTGGATGGTGCTGGGAGCCTGTGTAAGATACAGTACCCCAGACTGGGCAGAGGGAGAAGGAAGGACTGTGTGTGTTTAAATAAATAATTCTTTTCCTTTTGAATCTTTCCTCTGGCGGCAGGTAAAGCAAACCTGGTAAGGGGGAGAAACCCCTGGGTACAAAAAAAGGGGGGGTCTTTCATATCGTCCAGCCCCCACATTTGTTCTGTAACAGTGAGATCCCAGAGGCCCTGCTCCTCGTGACCACTGTGACAGCAAGCAGTACAAACGGTGTGCTGGGCACAGACGCGGAATGGTCGCAAGACTTCACTCCGTGTCCATCACTTCTTATTAGAGAGCAAGAGAGCCGTCATTCTGTCCAGAAGGGTGGTTAATACAGAAGGCATCTGACCGGTCAAAAGTGTGCGGCAGATATCACGGTCTCCTCTTTGTGTCTAATCTTTCAGTCCTTTGTCACACAAGTAAATGGCCCCTTTCTAGTGCTGTGATCAGGATGGGAAGGCAAAACAGAAAGAAATAAAACTGCCATATTTCTACCCCTACTTGTCATGAAGGGAGGGTTCCAGGGAAATTTGAGAAACAGATGGTCCAGGGCAAAAATCAAGAAGTTTGATGTCTGGGATTAAAGACCAGGTGCCACTAGACAAGCTTTAGAAGCCTCAGGAGGGACTTCAAAGAAATCTCCCCAAACCCCATGCCTCTCCCTGAAGGAAGTCGACTTAGTCATCCGTGCCCCTTTGCAGCCAGATTCTCTTCCGCCAGAGCATTCCCTGGGATCAAGCTAAGCACTTTGGGAAATGAGAGTCATTTTTTAGGCTGCCACGAACAGAGGGATCTAACATCTTATAGCTTCCATCGATGTAGCTGTTTCACTGTGCTGACTGATCAGACGAGGTCCCTGCAGGCACCAACTCCTCTCCTTCTGACTTTCACTCTTATAATTAAGTTCACTTCTCCTGGAGATTTCTCTCTCATGCATAAGTGTCTTCCTCTTAGTCTCCATAAAGTCATGTCTCTTTGGGAGGTCTCTCTCCCTTCTTCATCTCTCCTTACGCCATTTTTGAACTTGAGTGATGCTGGCGAATTCATGACTCCAAGCAATAAGAGTAGTGCCACAGATTCACGTGTGTCGAGGAAGAGGAAAGACATAGACACGAAATAATATGAAATGGAGACTATTGATCTCTGAAGATCTGCAACTATCCATTGAACCCCTTTGGAATCTCCTGTTTCAAATAATCTAGGATCACATTACAGAATCTCCAGTTTGGAAAAGATCATAGAGGTAATCTGAGCTGTCAATCAGCTGCTGTTTGTTTGCATTCTATATCATTCGCATATTCATTTTTTTAAAAAAGCTGAACTATGATTGGGCCCCAGCACTAAGTCAGGTGATGGCAATTTGGGACAAGGACACTAGGAAGTCCCATGCGGAGGGAGGTGCAGGATGCCGTGGTGCAGACTAGGCTTGATGGAGGAAGAGGTCAGGAGAATTTTTGCAGAACAGAAGATGCTTGGGCTGGTTCTAGAAGGGAGAGGAAGATTCTTTTGGTTTCAAATAACAAATAAACAGGCAAAACAGGGAGTGTGTATTAGATGGATAGAGCTCTCTCACACTACTTAGGAAGGGCCAGGATGCAATGGAGTCCCATGGATTCAGATGTTCTTGGGGCCTTCCCAATGCATCGACTTTGTTTTTTCTGCACATCCGTTTCATTCTCTCCCACCACAGACAGGCAGGAAACTTGGCTGCCGAAGACTTGTCACCTCACGCTGCACAGCCAAGCCACCAGAGATGAACTGATCCTATTTCCTCAGATCCAGTTTGAAAACTCCTGGGGACCAGCCCTGTGGTGGGCCCCACGGAGATGGTCAGCTATGGCCAGGGGACAGTGCCAGGTTACACAGACATGACTGCTGGAGAACAGACTCTGTGCCATGGGCCCAATCCCAGAAAAGGGGACCAAACAACTGCTCCACCTAGGGTCCTCCATAGACACGTCATTCCAGGGCATGGGTCTCACCTTAAATGACTCACCAGCAGCAGGGTAGAAAATTCCCTGAAAAGACTTGAAAACCTGCCTTCCAGCTCAGTATTATTCTAAGCACACACCCTTTGCACACCACTTCTTATAACATACTGCTCAATAAGCTTTAACTATTACACAGATGGTAGGGCAGACCATGGCAGCACAAAGACCCAGTAATTTGATGATAATTATTGGCTGAATACACTGCATGCTGCTAAGTTCATTATCCCATTTGACTCTCTTCACCATCCTGTGGCATAAGGAAAAGTTATACAGTGATGAACACTTACCTGAGCACCCACCATGTGCCAAGCTACTGTTCTAAGAGCTTTACGAGCATTAATTCACTTAATCCTTACAACACTATAAGGCATATACCACTGTAATTCTGAGTTTATAAATGAGAAAACTGAGGCACAGGGAAATCAAATAATGTATTTAAGATCATACTGTTTTGTAAGGATAGAACTAGGATTTGAACCCTGGCCATCTGGTTCCTGAGTTCATGTTCATTACTTATATTCTTGTAAACCATTATTATTATTACTCATTTTGTAGTAGAGAGCTTCTCCAAAGCAAAGTCATAGTGAGTGTCAGATTGATAGTAGTAAAAATAGCAATAGCCAATGTATATATCTCACACTCACCATACATCAGATGCTGCGATACGCATGAATACTCTACTTTCCCCAATTACCCTGCAAGGGGATTATTTTTGTTGATAAAGCCCAATGCTGTATATCACGTGCTCACTCACCCATACCCAGTTTGTCTTCTGGAGGCCCTAGAAAGTGAGGAAAATGTTGGAGGAGATGTGAACTGGCTCACTCCAAAGCAGAACTAACTTTGGGTTGGAGTGACACTCAGATGAAGCCCTAGGGCTAGCAGTAATGAATATACAAGTCCTAATGCTTGTTCTGGCCCCTCAGGTCTTTCCCACCCAGGTCTACTTACTAGAACAAACACTCCTAGAGTGAAGGACCTGGGATAGAGCTGGCTCTGCCCCCAGATCCTATGTGCATGGGGGTCAGCCTGGCTAAGCCTCATTTTTCTTATCTGCGAGATGGGAATGTTGATTGAAATGATTTGCAGAGCGCTTCTGAGGTCTAAAATTTTCTGAGTCTTCACTGACATGGGACTGCGCATCTATGATTTTCTTAGAGGACACTGTAAGAGGAACTGTACCTTCCTGGGTATACATCTGAATGCTTTTTTTCCCCCAAATTCCCATGTTGCAACCCTATCCTCTAAGGTGATAGTATTAGGAGGTGGGACCTTTGGGAGTTAAATAGGTCAAGAGGGGAGAGGCCTCAGGTACGGGATTAGTGCCCTTTTAAAAGAGACCCCAGAGAGCTCCCTCATCCCTTCTGCCTTGTGAGGTTACAGCTAAAAGATGGCCATATGAGAAGTGGGCTCCCACCAGGCACCAAATCTACCAGTGTCTTGATCTTGGACTTACCAGAGTCCAGAACTGTGAGAAATAAATTTCTGTTGTTTATAAGCCACCTAGGTTGTGGTGTTTTGTCAGAGCCACTCAGATGGACTAAGATACGCTGGTTCACAGCAAAATAGAACTGTGATCCTCAGAGCAAGAAGGGGGGCTGGAGGCCCAGAAGTGCAGCCTCCTAAGCAACCCCCCTCTAGCTTGCTAACAAAGCCCCTCCATATAGCCCTCGAGGATCCCATCTCCAGGCAAACAGGAGCAGTCCTTCACCTCTGGGGTGGGGTCCTCAAGCTACCCAGGCGGGCTGCTCAAGGCTCACAGAGAGCAGGAGCTTTGAGAAACCGATATGTGGTTCGTAATAAGTGTGCTTTTAAAGTCTCCATGCATAAACCTCCAGAAGTCACACTTCTTCAAAATCAGTCAGGGTTACAGGCATTTAAATAATGGCTCTCACAGGGCACCCTTCTCCCGCTTCACATTCTTTAGCTGTTTGGGGAATATTGCTAACGCACTGAGATCAGTTGGAGCATTTTCTTTCAGAATTTTGTTTCTCAGAGTTGTGACTCTTTTAACCAGCACTTAGTGCATTGAAATCACAGCTCTATTGCGTTTGTTTGCTGCCATGATAGGAAAAAAGAAAAACAACACTTGTGCTGAGAACTATTCTAAGCCAGTCACCTATGCTGAGGCATTCTATCCCCACAGCGGCTCTGGGACAAGGGTTTTCCTTTGAAGGAACTGATTGATGGGGGTTAAATAACGTGTCCAAGATCACTCAGCTGGTAAGTGATATATTTGCTTCCCGGGGCTGCTGTAACAAATCACCACAAACTGGGTGGCTAAAGACAACAGAAATTTAATCTCTCACAGTTCTGGGGTCCAGAAGTCTAAAGTCAAGGTGTCAGCAGGACCATACTTTCTCCAAAGGTTCTAAGGGAGGATCCTTCCTGCCCCTTCCACCTTCTGGCGGCTCCAGGTGTTTCTTGGCCTGTGGCAGCATCGCTCCCACCTCTGCCCCCGTCTTCACAGGTCCATCACCTCTCCTGGGTCTATAGCTTCTCTTCTGTCTGTTGTAGGGACACTTGCCATTGGATCAAGGACCCACTGGTGATAAAGGACCCACTGGTTTTCCAGGATGATCTCATTTCAGAGATTCTTAATGTATTTACATCTGCAAAAGCCTTTTTCCATATAAGGTCACATTCACGGGTTCCCGGGGTTAGGAGGCGCACAGATCTTTTGGGGTCTCTATTCAAGCCACTACAGCTGAGCAGTGGGACTCAATCAGGCAGTCAGCTCTCGACTGTGGCCTCCTAAGTGCCATTCTACAGCCTCACAGGCTGGCTTTTCACAGGTGGCAGGAGAAGGCCTGCTAAATTCATCTGAGCTTTTCCCAAATCACCACAGGGTTGAGGAGCTCGTTTTCCTGGGGTGATATTCCGCCCACGCTCCAGAAGGGCGAACGTAAAGTGTATACCACCAGCCCACACGTGCCCTGACACAGGGGCGTGGGGGCGTAATGACAGCAGACGGGGCTCCTTTTTAAAGAAGACCAAATTAAACTTTGCAATTTGAAAAGGCTTGTATATTTAAAAAAATTCAGGCACAGACATAAAACCTCCAATGGCCTCAAAACTACAGTTTATAAAACCGACCATTGACGAAGAATGACTCCACGTGCAGTGAAAATCTGACATAACACAGTGACGGTCCAAACTGCGCCGTTGGGTCGTTACCCAGACAGACACCCGCAAAGCGGAGAGTTCTCCCATCGTTCCTTTTGGATGAGGGAAAACAGATTTTTAAATGAAGCCTGCAGCTTAAGTGTAGAAAATGCAAAGCTGTAGACAATCAGTATTGTCATTTAAAGGGTGAACTTTATTTCTTCAGAGGTAAAGTGATAAGCTCAGGCAAAATACTCACTCCATCAGATATGATTTGAAACAGCTGAGGAATAAATGTCTGACAACAAGATTTTAGGGCAGAAACCCTGCCAGGTCTCTAAGTGCTGTTCAGAATAATAAAAAGAAAGTAAACAATGCCAAAGTGCAGAGGAACAAAAGGAAAATTCTTACTTCGTTTGTACTCGTCAAATACCATAGAAAAATAATCTGTGCTTAGGCCCTTGCTCTGGAGTCCAGATTCCTGCCCCGTGCTCATCCTTCTGTTTAAGCTCGCTGCTTTTCAAGCTGTCATGGAATTGCTTATGCTGGTGGAAGGGGCCAGGATGCTTTGCAGTCTAAAGCCAGTGAGAGCCTCCAGGCAGATTCTGAAGGCCTTTTACCACCTCAGCCTAGCCATCTGGGCTCTTCCTTTCATTGTTGTGACAGTGCATTGTCGCCTGACCCCTAGGGAGACCTGAGTCCATTAGCAGAATCCTCCTGGCTTCAGCAACTGGAACTAGCCAAGAGCATGGCATGAAGCAGAGGTGCTGGTAATAGAAAACGACAGCTCGTGAGAAAATCCTGTGGATTAGGCATTTCAGTCATTTTGTCAGATGCCTAGAGTTGCCCTGTGAAGAAGCCAGAAGCTAATTGGGCAACGAAGGCAAGTGACAGGGTGGGTTGTTGCTCAGTGACAGACTGGGCTTGACTGTACTAAATAACAAGCAGGTAGTGATTCACTGGCTATCGGCAGAACTTTACCAGCTACCCTGAAGCTTGCCCATTAACATGGTCCCTGGGGTCCATGTTATAATGATGTCCTTCCGATAACTTTACTCCCTTGGATGGAGTCCAACAGGGACACATACCCTGTGGAATTCCACATGGAAACCAGGCATGCTTCCGAAAACTTCCAGAGCAGTGATATTACTTATTTAGGCTGAAGGTTATCTGCTTGGCCTCCAGATCGCTTTCCACCAAGGGAAGGGCACCTCGCTGGTGTCAGACAACAGGGGTTTGGTCCCCTTTCTTAGAATGAGCTTTTCAAGTCATGCATACTGTGGAAGGTCTGAAAAGCCTTTTCTCTTGGCCTCTAGTTACAAAAGAAGGCGTCACCCTTGGCATGGTTGAGAGGGCCACAGAATCCTGGGTTTATCATCACCTTGGTGATATTCATGGAGGCCCTAGGGGAAACGTCCAAAATCTCCTTGTATGTCTTGCAATTAATTCTAAAATTCTGGTTGCCAGTTGTGGGTAGGAATACATGGATTACAAATAGTTTGGTCATTATTATTTCAAAAAAGAGCTAATGCACTATAGTGAGGGTTGTATTTAATGGAGGGATAGTATAGGTAGGGAATTTGTAGTATATTCTTGCTTCTTTCATTATGTGCAGAATCAGCTGGGGAAAAAGAACATTTTTAAGGGAACTGAGAGGATTTTTTTTTTTAAGATTTAATTTATTTATTTTTAGAGAGAAGAGAAGGAAGGGAGAAAGAAAGGGAGAAAGAGCAATGTATGGTTGCCTCTCACATGGCCCTCACTGGGGACCTGGTCCGCAACCCAGGCATGTGCCCCGACGGGGAATTGAACCGGGACCTTTTGGTTCCCAGCCCTCGCTCAATCCACTGAGCTACACCAACCGGGCCTGACAGGATTTATTTAAGAAATCAATACATACCACCTCTCTTACCCTCATCTAAGTTCTGAACTATTTAAGAGATGAACTATTTAAGACCCAGGGAATAAGGCAAAGGGGATAGGGGCAGAATATCACCTTGGTTAATAAGAACAGCTAAGATCTATGGCAGAGCTAGCTCTGAGCCTTGGAATTAGGAAGCATTACCACATACTTATGGGAGTCTTAGAAAACTTATGCTTCCCCAACTCGGGACCCTGAGGACACCATGGAGCAGAGCATAGTTTGAGCTTTATGGGGAAGCAGGCTCCTGGCAGCAAGGGAGGGAGGAAGGTCCTGAGCTACCCACGCAGATTCCCTTCCCTTGTCACCATCAGGCAATTCACTCCACATCCATGGGGTTTAGGGAAAATCTCTGTTCCTGGAAACCAGAGAAGAGGGAGAAAGAGTTCACCCACTAATAAGAACTTCAATGGTTAACTTTATCTTCTTGAAACAAACATCTGTGTAAGTATTGGCGGGCAGAATGAATTCTTAACTGTGTTCTTTGGGTGAGTTCTCCAATGGAGGCCTGTGGCATGTGGGGAATTTTTACCAAGACCAAAGTCCTCGAGGGTCCAGGCCTTCATCTACCCTTAGAGCAGCAATTTTCAACTGGTGTGCTGCCAGAATTTTTAAAACATGCAGTACCTGACTGTTTAGTCAGCAGCACTGACCTCTTTTCCCTTAGATAGTCAAATACAAGAATGACAGCAGCCAGCAGAACAATAGTCGTCTGGTATGAATGAATCAAAATTATACCGATATTTTTTGTCGGTATAACATATTTTTTTGGTGGGCTGCAGAATTTTCATAATGAATGTGTGCCATGAGATGGAAAAGGTAGAAAATCACTGCCTTAGAGGATTCTAGGACTTGTATCAACTTCCACAAGCCACTGCCCAAACGATCAGCTTAAGTCTGCCATGGATACACCCCAGGAAGGCAACCCTAGACTTGAGTTTGATTTATTTGGAGTCTGGCCTTTTTTATTATGGACATCAGTGACTCACACCTGACTGCACTGGAGAACCAACTGGAGAGAGCTTTTAAAGGCTACTGATGCCCAGGCCTGCTCTGAAACCAAGAATACTGGAAACTGGGGGTGAGCCTGGCATGGATTGTTTTTATAAAGCTCTCCCGGGGATCTGAATATGGAGCCTGCCCCCAGAACCACTGATGTTGATGATGTCCCTTTGTCAGGATAGACAATCACTGCTGCTCAAAATGGCACAACTCTGAAGTAAGCAATGTAGACTAGCAGTTAAAACTCTTTGCTGTGGTGGCAGGCAGCCTGGGTATAAATACTGCTTCCCCTCCTAACCGAGTGCTGGTTAAGTTACTTAAAGATTTTTAGTTTTCCCAGGGGGACCAGGGCCATCCATAAAAGGAAACTCACTCCAGTAAGGATAGCTGTACAGCTTGCTTTTCAGCACTTATCACAGGTAACCTTGGAAGGGCTCCTTCTGTTTAATCCATCACCCCTTCATGCCTGCTGCGAACGACAATGAAACACAGCTCTGCTGTGCAGGCACCCAGGTGTGCCGTAGGCTAGAGGGTCCCTGTGTGTTTCCGCCCCTTGAGCAGTTGACATAGTAAGTACCACATTAAAACCAGGAGTTGGGTTTCTTTTCCCCTAGCAGAAAATGCAGTATCATGGACCCCCTTTCATCACGGTCCCACAGTACAAACTTCTTTTTCTGGTTTATTAAATTCTTAATACTTATATTATTAATTCATATTATGAATGGGTTGAATTTTTAGTCTCTCACTTGTGTAGCTGTTGGCCCCTGTCACAGCTATCGAGCCTATATGGACCATGACATCTTGCTTTTATCTTCAGAAAGTCACACACTGATTACTTAACGAATAGTTCTTAACTATGGAAATAATTATGGCCTCGCAAGGATTCTGTTTATACAACCAAGAACTCCTAGGTCTTAATCTTATAGCTAAAAGGGACATTAGACACCCAGACCTTAGGGCTGAAAGGCAATTTGATTAGGGTCACGCAGGCACAGAGACGAGGCCCAAATTTGAGTATCCTTGCTCCAAGTCCATTCCTCTTTTTACATTCTCATTGCCTCTCTACACAACTCTCTAACTTCTCATTTTCTCTCTCTGCTACAAATACCCCAAATTCATGGAAAAGGGAAAAAAAGAGAAAAGGTTTCAATATTAAATTTTGGCTTCCATGTTTGGATTGCTTTGGAGGGTAAATTTTCTTGCTCTGCAGCTTGTTTCTCTATCAGCTTAAGAAGGAAAGAATCCCGAAGCATTTCAATCAGCCACAAGTCAGTCCTCTGCCATCCTCCCCCAGCCAGCCAGTGCCAACTGCAGCCCATGCACAGCAATGCTACCACCCTCTTCCCTGGAAAGGGGCTAGACAAGGCAAGCAGACCCGCGTGAGGGCAACCTCTCAGCTGGGGAAGCCATGGCAATACCTGTCACTGCTTTCATTGGCTTGAAGTCCCATGTCCCTCACTGCCTACCTTGATGGCTTTGGCTGTGAGAACTGTCCTTACAAAAGAGACTCGCACAGTCTCCAGCCACAGGAGCCCTACAGCCAGAGTTTCAGGAAACTGGGGTGAAATGGGCAGAAAAAGAGTTTGTCCAAAGACTGAATGGGACAGGAGGTTCCCACTGCTTAGAAAGCTATCTGTGTGTTCCAGAGACTTGCAGAACAAAGACCTACACATGGTTATTTTGGCAAGAACAGGAAGGTTTAGATTATCTTTTTCCACCCCGTGAAAGTGGCCACCTAAGATGTGCGTGCTGAAGGAACATCTGTTTTAGCACTAACAGAGCTTTGGTGAGGGCCTCCCTGTGGTCTTCACGGCAGACACAGCACTAGCTATGGGAGAGCTACAGCTGTTGGATGCACACACGGCTCAGGGTTTTGTCTCTCTCTTTCATCTCAGCATTTCCAAAGTGAGCATGGGCATCACGTGTGCTCTGATGGGCTCCGCCGCCTTCCGCTCCCATCAGCTCCACCAGCAGCTTGGAAATATCCTACAAGGCCACATCTTGCCTCCCTAAGGTATTATTTTTGGAGAGTACATTTGGGAAATGACAAAATCAAAATATCCAGCATAAGCCTTTGCACATCTTTTGTGCACTGGGTGCCTGAAGTGATGGAATTGCATCTGGCGGCATATGCCGTGTGGGAGACAGCTCTCCCCATCTGGAGCCCAGGTGTGCGGGCTCACCCCTGAGTCCCAGATATGCATATCGGTGAGCAGTGAGAGCCAGGCAAATCCAGCTCACCTACCTCTGTTCCACAGAAATGATTTTAGTCTTTGAGGTACAAGGTCAAACTCTAATTTTATTTGTAGATCACATTTAGCTGCAATCAAGCAGATGAATACACAAGAAAGATGGGATTTCGTAACTTATTGTGGAGAGTCAAGAGTTTGCATTCTGCAATCAGAGAAACCTGAGCTCAAGTACCAGCTCTTTTATGGTTTTCTGTGAGACCTTAAGGAAAAGAAAGCAATTTGTCCAAGTTATAGTTTCTTTATAATATAAAGACAATTATAGTTCCTACCTGGGAGGATCATAGTGATGATTAAAAAGGAGCTCTGGCTGCTGTCGCTCAGTGGATTGAGCACCAGCCTGTGAATCAAAAGGTTGCCAGTTTGATTCCTGATTGGGGCACATGCCTGGGTTGCAGGCTAGGTCTCCATCTGGGGGCATGTGAAAGGCAACCAACCGATCGATGTTTTTCTCCCATATCAATGTTTCTCTCCCTCTCTTTCTCCCTTCCTTCCTCTCACTCTAAAAATAAATAATAACCTTAAAAAAGAGAGAATACTTGTGAAAAAGTAAAATGTCGCATCATACAGGCACAATTAAGTTATTAATCTTATAAGCATGGACTCCTTCTATTTGACCCCTTTCCAAATATTTCCACCTATCTTCTCCCAGTGTTAAAAATGTCCTTATCCTAAACCAAATTTAATTCCCCTTGTCTTCTGGTCCTTTTATTTTAATCTACCTTTTGGATCCATATGTTACACACAGAATTTTTTTTCATGATGACAGTGGCTGGGCCACTGTATTGCACAGATCCAACGGACACCCTTTACTTTGTAATCTGTGTAAATGGCACCCCCTGGTGCCAGCCCTACAGGAGAGGTGGCTAGGAAGGATGGAAGGGAAAAAGGGTTGTAGGAAGACTGGCCATATTCTTTTTCATGAACATCCCTATGGAAGTAAGGATAGCACTAATGTCCTGCTTTCTGCAGGCAAAGTGGCAGCACCTCCATCAATGCTTCTTCACAGAACATGATTTCACATCAGAGCCCAATCGTATCTTTGGACTGTGCTGCTCTAAAAGCAGGATACCCAGATCTAAGTTACCATTCCAGGTGAGACATGACCGGGCCAAGTAGAGCAAACCTTGACCTTCATTTTCCTAGATACTGAAATCAGGATGCCATTGTGATACAAGGCAATATCAGTATTGAGTCTTTATGGCAATTATGTTCTGACAATGACTTTGGCCTTTAATCACATATTGTCCTGCAAGATCTCTTCACTTACTTTGAATTGTTACCTACTTTGAATTATTATTTCACTTTATAAACATTTACGTCTTTTCATTCTCTCTACGTTGGGAGTTCCCTGAGATACATCTGTGATTTGAATATTTGAGTAACTTCTGTTAAATCTAGCACTATGTCTGGGTCAATAAAAATGTGTCTAATTTGAATATTTAAGTGGAGCCAAAGCAAATGGACCGTAATTACTAAATGTAATTAGAATGTAATGTAAACATAATTTAGAATGGCTGCTGTGGCTGTGCAGTAAATCTATCCTGTGCACACAACAGAGTAGGTTCGGGGTAAAATGCCCTTGAAGAGAGAGCAGTAAGTTCTTACTTGGTTGATGAATCCTAACTCCCCAAAATACAACCATCACACTTACAGAAGCCCTTAGTAATACTTCTTCCCTCGGAGTTTGCTCACTCATATTTTGTATACATTCAGTGATTTTCAAATTGCACTCTGTGGGCGTGTGGTTCCACAGGGATGTCCCTGGAGTGTGGGAGGGGCAGAAAGAGCGAGAACAGAGGGTGTGGCTCCTGTCAGCCCTCTGTTTCACCCTGAGCTGTTGACCTTTAGCTGTTGTATGTATTGGACTTCCCTATAATATTTCCTTTTGGGGGAAAAAAAATTAAAAACCATGAGTTAAGCCACTCCCTGGTCACTTCAGAGTGTTATGGAATATTATCGCTTCCATGTTTCCCCCTTCATAATGAATTTCTAGGTGGAGTGGATTAGAAGAAGTCAAAATTTGGTTTTGAATCGCTAAATTTGTCCCTAAAATGTTTAAAACTCTTGACAACCCTGATCTAAAGAAAAAGTAAACACACTATTATCTTCGCTATTGCAGTCAAGCATCCCTCCACCCCCCAAGGAACTCAGGCCTGGAGGAACCCTGAGAATTGACAGACACCTCCTTCCTAATCTGTACTACTTGCATTTAATGTACCAGGAATGAGCAGCTCATTTGAAAGTAACTTTAGTTAAGAAATGTATCTTTTCATATTGAGGGATTCCACCCAGTTGATATTTTCAGTTATACTTAAGGGAAATCGCATATATTGTGTGCCTCCTATTTGAGGTACTATTAAATTCAATATTCTATTTAAATTTAATATTCTATTACAAATAAAATAAAATATAAGAACAGCCTTTCTATTTTTCTGTAACTAATCCTTGTAAGTCCCTGTTCTGCTGGGCCAGCAGGTCAGGAATGGACAGGGAAGAGAAAATTTGTTCTTTACAATAACTTAGATATCTTTAGGAAAATGGTTAATTAGTTAGGCTCCCTACCTCCCCCAAGCAGAATGGCATCTGACTGAAAAAGGAAGCTCAATGTCCTCATAGTATGGGGAGGAGGGTCTCCCAGCTGGGTATCTGACCCATGTGTTTGGCTAGGTCTGTACCCTGGGCACCTATCTAATATCTGTGGCTAAATGTCAGGGTTAATGAAACACATTGTGTGCTGCTGGCTGCAGCTCTGGTCCCCTCAAATGGTCTGGTTCAGGGTATGGGCGGCATCAAATGCTCATTCGTCTTTGAACTAGCTAGACACCACTACATAGCTTCCTGACGCCACAGAGGCATGGCTTTCTCTCTCCCCAACACCTAGACTGGATCTACTCCATAGCTATTGAGTAAGTTCTTTTTCCCTATGGGACACTTTATTTGGGATTGGTGCAGTCTTCTCGAGGCCCTGGAAACCCTATGAATTCACATGTATTGTGCATTAACTTCATTTTTGGAGGAAATCTGTGCCCTATCCCTGATCTTATGCCAGCATTTTGCCTTTTCTGGTTCATTACTTAAAAGACGTCGTGTTTAATTCTCACCTGGCAGGGCGAGTACCATGATCAAGAAGGTGGTTTCCTCCGGGCAAGGCTCAACCCGTTGCGCTCTGGGTGTGCTGACCCCTGCGGTTTCCCCAAATGTGGGAAACTCAGTTGCATAATTTGTGGTAGTGGGGGACTGCACCCATGCTCTTCCCTGGGGAAAAAAAGATATCTTGTTATCTTGTTAAATGCAGGAATTCTTTAAAGGGACTTAACATTTTCTCAGTCTTCCCAGGGAACGCTCTCTTCTCTAGGATTCCCTTAAAGTTATTTTCTTAGACTCCTTTCTGGAGTTTTAATTCCCCTCCCTACCTGATAGAGATTCTCTTACATAAGGCCCTTCTCCTGCCCCTGGGGTCATAATGATGGCAAGCAATCTGTCAAAGGAAAACACAGCAGGAGGGTTTTTATATAATTACAGTTTTCCTTGCATTAGCCTCAAGGCTATCATTATTATTCTCATTTGCAGATAAGGAAACTGAGGTTCAGAGTGGTTATGTCACTTCCCCCAAGTGACTGGGCCAGTACTGACAATAAATCCTCTGCCATCCTATCACACCAAACCACTTCCCAAGGACCCAGAGGGACAGATAAGGCTGAGCTGTTTTCTACTGACATAAGTTGCTCTTCCACTGGGTACCGCCAGCCCTTCAATCTGGTTTGTCTTTCAGATTCGCTCCCCACCCCCACCCCCAATGCAATGCCGGAGAGGAGAACTTCAGGGCCTTTTAAGGTTCTTAGTGGAGAAGTCATTTCATTTGAAATTAACACATCATCACTGCAATTGCAACTTGTTTCTCAGGGAAAACAAATGAGATGTTCCCTTCCTTGTTGCCAGTCCCTTCAGAACCAGCTAGGGACTATGGCGAAGTGGCGAGTTTACACTAAACAATGAAAGGGGAGCGCAGAGGCATTTTAAAAGAAGTCCAAACATTTGGCCGGAGCCCAGAAGACAGCACTCTTTGTCCATTAGGATTCTCTCCTCCACAGTTTTCCAGGGGAGGCTGGAATTCCTGTGTCGTGTTATAAACATTCATCTTCTGAATCAAGCCCTGTAACAGGAAGAACAGGAGATGAAGCGTGTGTTGTAAGTCAGTGTCCCGCAGAATGTGCTCGGCACAGGGTAATATAACATGTGGGGTCAGCCCCTGCGTCAAAGACCAAATACACAAGTGTAAAGAGATGGGGGAAAAAGACAGACTCCACATGGCCCGCCGGGGGGACGGCAAGGTGTCCACCCTTCTACGGGGGAGTCTTGGAAAAGCTTGCCGGGGAGGAGCTGAGGGGGACATGAAATCACTGTGCTCTGCGTCGGTCTGGGACAGAGATGGAAATAAATGTGCGGGTGTAAGGGTCGTGCTCAGGGGAGTAGGGAGGAGAGCGCAGTTTGGGCAGTCAGGCGATTTCTTGGCTAGTGTGTGATCAGTTGAGAAGCGGGCCAAAGCTAAGGAAGTCACCTTTCCCCCCAGGCCTCCAACGCCTTCTGGATTGATTCCCCAAATCTTGCTCTCTCCCCATCAACTCCGGACCCAAAGGAAGAAAGGTTTGGACCCTACTGACAGAACAGGCAGCACAGGGAACAGTTTCTGTCCATCTCTCTCATCAGTCTTTTCTTCCTCAACCAAATAAATCTTTTAGCTTCTTTTTTTCCTGGCAAGGAGCCAAGCAATATGTACATTCCATCTGAGCCCCACATTCCTCAGCACCCACGCAGGAACCCTCCCTGGGTGACCCTTCCTGAAGAACTGATAAGCTGTGATTTGCCCCGTCTTGTTAGCCTCACACTCCTCGCTCCCAAGTTCACAGCCTCTGTTACCTCTGCTATTTAATTCAAGCATCACAGCCCCATGGAGCGACTTCAAGAGGCAGAGCAAGATGCAAGGAGTCTGAAGTCTGGTTCTGCTTCTAATGAGCTGAATGGCCAAGTGTAACTAACCATGCTGAGGCTATATTAAGTACTTTGAGCTATTATCCTAGGAAAATGATTATTAGTATTTTAAAATGTTCTAATACCCAAAAGCTTTGGTACATCATTAACTTATTTTTCCCACGGTTATTAAATTTGAAAACAAAAGTCCACAAAACTGAAAGTTTCCTGGTTCTCAGGGTCAGGGGAAGAAGGAGGTGTGTGCCTGCCAGGATTCTGTGGCACTTCCTTCAGTGGGATCCAAGTGGGAAGATGGGTGACGGTAGTAGAAAAGGGCAGATGGGCAAGTCCCTGAGATACTTAGGGGACAAGAAGGAAGGAAGCAGGATGCTGCCCTGGGAGACACGTGTCCATGCAATGAGCAATGACTGCTCCCCTGGGCACTGCTAGATAACCAGAGGCCTGCCTGCTCATTCCCTAGGTGACCATGGAAGTTACATTGCCTTGATGAGCTTCAGGTCCTGCTTTGTAAGATTAGCAAAGGCCAGTTAGTTACCAGATTCAGAGGACACAACTGTGGTTCAGGCTTCTTCTCCCAGACAGACTATCTGTGTGTGACCTTGGGTGAGTCATTGAACATCTTCTGAGCTCATGTTCTCATTTAAAATGGAAATACTGATGCCTATCTTACCTTACAGATCAATGTGATAATGCTGGGGCCAGTACTTTTTGAACTTGAGGACATATTTATGAAGTGAAGGGGTTGACACGTGGTGACACAGGTCCCTTTTAGCTAAGACTTATTGGACTTTTACAATGTGGTCACATTATTGAGAGGAAACCAGCCTTGCAAAGCCTCCTGCAGTCCTGCTGCTCCATGTGGCTACTCCTTCTTTCTGCAGCTATAGGTTGAGGGAAGGTTCCTCAATGGGTACTCACTCAACAGGCATCATTATCTGATATCTCTGCTGATCAGAGTCTGGCCAAAAATAAAAGCATTCTCTTTTATTCTGGCAGTGATTTTCTTCTCTGTTCTAGAGTCACTTAGCAAGGTCAAGTTCAAGGAATTGAACTCCTTAGAAAAGGGTTCCCTGATTGCCTGGGAGAAATTAGTTCATAGTTAGGATGGGTGTGTCGTGACTCCTGTGGCTTGCTCTCTAATAATCTTTGTAAATTAAACCAAAGGTGGACAGTGTCGACCCAGGTATTAACTATGACTATTTCATATGGGCTGCTTCCAGTGCCCTTTGTGAATTTCATCATCCTCTCTTATGGGATGGGTGGAGTGGTGGTGGGCTTTTTCAGTTAATGATTTAAATTAATCACAGCTCATCCTGTCTAAACACTGGACTGTGTACACAGGTGGACAAGCTATTCATCCTCAGGCATTTAAGTCCTGCCTGCTTTTGCATATTGATATAGATAAACTATCAAGTTGCCAAAATATAAGGATCATCTCCCAATAAGGGCTCTCCTACTGCTTCTAAAAGGTTATCAAAATAAAAAAGAAGCATTTAGCTCTGGAATCTATACTCTGAGTTTTTGAAGTAGTTAATATTGAGAAAATAGACTGAATTCTGTCTTTGGAGTTATCAAGTTTGTTGGCCTGTTTGGAAAGCTCCGACTCTACTATTTATTAACTGTGTGTTCTTGCACAAGCCATTTCACTGCCCTGAGCATCAGTTCAGTCCCCTCATCTGAAGATGAGGGTAGGGTACAAAATTATACTGCATCATTTCTTTAAAGCATATATTGATTTTCATTTTAACATGCAATGTTTTCTCTTCCTTATGAGCTATAATATGAGGACAAGTAGTACCTTTTGTTTCTCATTGTCATTAACATGGTACCTTGGACATGGTAGATGTTTGACATATATTTATTGGATGGAACAAAACAGAGTCCATTGTAAGTGGCGCTGACTCAGAGCCTCCCGGTGATTTCCCGTTGGCAGCATTGCTGAACATTCTCATTTTACAGAGGAAGGAACTCAGAGCGGACGGGAGCTCTCCTCAGGCAGAGTCTTGCTTGGGTGGTGGTCCTAAGACTAGCATCCAGACCACCTAAATCTCAGTTCAGTTTCCTCCCCACCACATACAATAGGCCCTCACATCTTGTTTCACCTATTTAGGAAAAATACATAAAAATAAATGATGACATATTTTATATGTGTATATATATATATAATTTTAACTCCACCCTAAATAATTAGAGTCTCAAATCAATGAAGCCTAAATCATTTTCAAATTTTTAATTAATTGAGTGTAAACATTGTCTTAAAATTCAAAGAACTTTGTATCCTCAAGACGTTCCAATGCAGCAGAGTCAGTGATTGAGAGTGATGGGGAGTGGGTGCCATCTATAAAGGAAAGTCTGTGAAGGCCTCCTGGGTGGGGTGACGCTTGCAACTTGAAGGAAGGGAGAGGTAAGCAGTACAGGTAGCTAGGAAAGAGCATCCAGACAGGGAGAACACCAAAGGTGAGGGAAAAGATAGGGGCATGCGCAGGCCATCCTGGCTGTAGTGCAGTGAAGGAAGGGGACAGTAGGAAGGGATAAGTCACAGACATAAAGTCCCCATTGCATGTATGACCAGAAGATATGCAGGACCTTGACAAGGATTTAATATTTTACCTGAATGAGTTGAAAGTCATCTAGGGTTGAGACCAAAAGAGGACAGTGACCTGATTTACATGTTATGTAGGGAAGCAAGTGTGTGGGCGTGGGGTGGAGGGAACCAGTTAGACATCCAGCCAAAGGATAATGGTAATTTTGACTAGGTTAGTTGTACTAGAGATAATAAGAGGTTGTTAGATTCAGGATATATTTATAAGGTAAAACCCATAGAATTTGCCACAAATTGGAAATAGGTTGAGAGGTGGGAGAGAGTCAGAGATGACAAGATTTTTTACCTAAGCAACTAACAGAAAGGAGGCACTGATAAATGAGGTGGGAGAACAGAAAGAGAAGTAGATAGGGGCTGGGATGGAAGTGAAAAGTTGGTGTTTGAAAATGCAAAGTTTGACATTCATATTGGATATTCAGTTGGAGATGTCAAGTGGGAAACTGGGTGAAGTTTGGAGTTTAAGCGACAGGTCGGGCTGGATTTATACATTTTGAAATTATCAATGGAGAGATGGTATTTATAGTCATGGAACTGTGTAAGACAACTTTAGAAGGGACCGTAATTAGAAAAGAGTTCCCAGAACTGAGTCCCGGGGCACTAGACTGTGTCCTTGGGCATTCCGGTACCTAGAGATCAGGACGATGAAGAAGAACCTTATAAAGCAAAGGACAATGGGAAGATACACTCACTGAGATAGGAAGGAGAACCAAGAGAAAGAGTGAACTGAGGGCTAAGTGAACAAATGGTTTCAAAAAGAAAGGAATAATCACCTGTGTCAGATGATGAGGACTGAGGTATGACCAATGGGTGGGGCTACATGGAGGCGGTCAGTGAACTCGGCAAGAGCTGTTTTAGTAGATTGTGGATATGAAAGCCTGCGTGGGAGATTTCAAGGAATAATGAGAAAAGAGGAAGTAGCAATTATAAATACAGAAAATTCTTTGAAGAAGACTTATTATTGTTATTATTATTCAAAGCAGTTCAGAGAAATTAGAACTAGAGGGGCACACAAACTCAAGGGAGGTGCTTGATGATTTTGGAAATCCCAGTACAAGAGGGTACAGGAAATAGAGAATACCTGGAACCGTGTCCTTGAGTTTATAAGACAAGGGATCCAGAGACCCTGTGGGGGGTTTGGCCCCAAATAGGAATCCAAGCAGTTAATTCATTGTAAGTAGAGGGCAGGCTGAATCTGATTGTGTGGATATGGTTGATAGAAACTGTGAAAGTTCTCTTCTGACAAGTCCTGTTTCCTCAGTGAGATGAGGAGAAAGGTCACTAGGCGGGTGAGAAGAGGATGGACGAGGTTGTGGGAGGCTGAGAGGAGAAAAGAGCTGCAAAATAACTGCCAAGGAGAACGATGACCCAGAGAAAAGAAGTAGGACCACTCACACCTTGCACATTGCCTGGCACAGGGTCAAGCTCAATGAATCTTCCCTGGATGAAAGATGGCCCAAGGACCTAAGGACAGAGCTAAATTAGGGATTCAAGTCCCTCCCTATATAGTGCACAGCTAAGCCCATCAGATTTGGATCCATATTCAATCATGCATATTTGGCCATTTTCCTGAAGTTCCATTGAAGGAAACTATAAAAATTGTGATTTAAGCATTTTTTTCTGGCAACCCAAAAGAGGGCTCCAATCTTTGCCAAATGATAGAATTACAGACTCTCTCCTTGGAAAGCTCTTTTCCCAAATAGAAGTTTTTATTGCACATTTCATCTCTCAGTATAGTACTCTTCTCTTTATTGGTACCTTTATATCCCTTATAGGTTTTTAAACATGTTTCCCAGCATTCATCATTTTTACAGTGCCCCTTTTCATTTTTCCACAGAAAAACTTCTCTGTTACATTTCCCTTAGGAATGTCTCATTAATTTCATATGTTTACAAACGTTTACTAACCCATAAAGTCACTTTCCTCTTCTCTCAGACAAGTTTCTAGTCAGAGAAGTAAAACATGTGAACAAAAGGCTTAGCATTCTTTTCAAGTCGTTTATCTCCATAGCAAGGTCCCCTGAGTCTCTGGCTGCCTTGTAAGTGATTCACCTGCTTGTGAAGAATTTTAATCATTTTCTGGTAAAGGTCTTTGGTTTTTCAGTCAGACAATGTCACTGAGAGCATACCTTCTAAAGTTTTGACACTCAGAAACTTTGACCAGAGTAACTCTCTAGGAATCTATTCCTAGATTCTGCTTTTCATATATATACACACAGATATGTGTATGTGTGTGTGTCTGTGTGTGTATATATATATGTATATATATGTGTGTGTGTGTGTATACATATATATATGTATATCAGGCCATTTTGATTGAGACCAATTTTTCTGTGAAGAAAACTACTTTCAGAATTATCTCAAATATAGGATTTAATTCTTTAGGAAGGTCTATAAAGGCAGCAGCCAGGAGCTATACTACTTTTTTAGATAGATGTAAGTAGATAATTTTTATTTTACTTTTGAAATATATCAGAAAAACAGAAACATACAAAAATATTAAAACAGACAACATTGCTTTTTTCACCCCACATGTTGTTGCTGGAGCATATTTTTAAGTAGTTCTTTCACCAGTACTCTATAAGCAATAAATTCGGGTTTTTTTTCTGAAAATGCCTATATTTTACCCTCACCTTTGAATGATCGTTTAGCGAGCTTTAGAATTATCGTATGGTCTTTATTTTTGCTCAGCACATCGCTGTGTTACTCCATTGTCATCTGGTCTCTACATGGCTGTTAAGAAGTCTAAGTCTACATGTTCCTTTTTAGACAAACTGTCTCTCATCTTGGATTTCTCTTAAGATCTCTTCCTTATTAGTGTTTCACATTTCCACCCTGATGCATCTAGGTGTGAATGTGACTTTATTTATCCTTTTTTGAGAATTATTGTACTTCTTGTCTCTGAAGACTTATGTCGTCTGTTATGAAAATTCACAGTCATATTTTTAATATTCATTTTTTTAAAAAAACTCTTTCTTCATTCCCTTTCCTTTTTCTATTAGGTATTGTTTAGTCATCTTATTTTTTTCTGTATGCTTTTTATGGCTATTTCATAGTTTCAGTTTCTTTACCTCTATGTTAATTCTCCTCAGATCTTCTAGTTTGTTGATATTTTCTTTATCTGTATCTAACCTGTTTTTTCGCTTGTTCAATGAGTTTTTAATATATACATGCTTTTTACAACTTCTTTAAAAAAAGATTTTTTTTTAGAAAGAGAGGAAGGGAGGGAGAAAGAAAGGGAGAGAAACATCAATCAGTGCCCCCAACCAGGGGCCAGGCCTGTGGGCCAGGCCTGCAACCCAGGCCTGTGCCCTGACCAGAAATGTAACCAGTGACCTTCCGGTTTGCAGGCCAGTGTTCAATGCACTAAGCTATAGCAGCTAGGGCTACAAATTGGTTTTTTTTTTAAAGGCAAATTATTTATTTATTTATTTGTTTTTAATTTTTTTAAAAGATTTTATTTATTTATAGAGAGGGGAAGGGAGGGAGAAAGAGAGAGAGAAAGAAACATCAGTGTGTGGTTGCCTCTCACATGGCCCCCACTGGGGACCTGGCCCGCACCCCAGGCGTGTGCCCTGACTGAGAATCGAATCTGCGACCCTTTGGTTTGCAGCCCGCACTCAGTCCACTGAGCTACGCCAGCCAGGGCAGGGCTACTGATTTTTTTAATTCTATTTTTACTGTGCTTTTCTTATACTTCTGATTCCTTCTTTTATACTTTTAATCATTTAAATTCACTTATTTAAAAGTGTCTGGGCAAGTGTTCTATCATTGAGAGTATTTGAGCCTCCAGTTATATTAGCTGGGTCTTCTTATTCCCACTCATGTTGGATTTTTTATCACCTGTGTTTCATAACTTTTTACTGTGAGTTCATCTTTTATTGGACTTGTTTTTCTGTGAGAATTTCCTGTAGCCTTGAATGTGAGAGCATACCTCCAGAGAGATGTGTAAGGGAGTAGGAGGTAATCTGCTTTTCATTTGCTTTTGGAGGTACCATATAGGCATCACTGACTCTGGCTTTGGGATTTCTGGACCATGGGGACTGCATCTACTTGAACCACTAGTTAGCTAGGAGCTCAGGCCAGGAGTTTCCACTTCCTGGAGTGTTTTTATTCACTCACAGCCTAGGCATAGCTACATGAGCTTCCCTACAGTCTCCCTGGTCTACTGGGCAAAATCTTTTCTAGTCTTAACTTTCACTGGTACCTTTAAAAGTCTGAGCTTTATGCAAACACCCTGGTTCCTTGTGCCAACCCATAATCTTGTTTCCATCCCTGCGTGGCTATTAAAATCCAAACCAAGGCAATATCTGATCAGCTTTCATCCCCTCCCCACACTGGCTGCATGCAGCACCAGCATATAAGCTTGCATTGTTTGGTTTTAATTTTTTCTTTATTTTTGGCACCCAGATAATTCTCATTCTTCCTTGAAACTTAAAGCACACATAAAAAGAACTTCCACAGATTTGTTTCCACATCTACTCCCCTACCAGCAGCTGCCCTCTACCTTTCCTCCTATTACGATGGATGGACTATCTGTGCCTGTAAGGCCAATCCCTGCACTTGATCACTGGCTCTCATTCTCTCACCCATTCAAGGACAGCACTCCAGTAACACTCCCCTGCCTCCTGCACTAATTCTCCTTACTTTCCTAGACTATTTCTATCAGCTTAAATAAACTCATCACTTCTACCTTACGAAAATTCTCTGTACTTCTTCCTGTCCATCTAGTACCCCACTTCTCTGTTTCCATACAGAAAAATTCTCAGAGTTTCTGCCTCCAGATCCTCCTCTCCCTTTCTTTCTTAGATAATTTCAGTCAACCCTCTCTCAATTCATGTTCCCACCATTCAGTTCACACTTCTTTTCATCTTCTGTCTCATTGCTGGTCTCTTTACCTTTGGGTGGCTTCCTCCTCTGTTTATTCTATCCACTGCGGCCAGATTTGTGCTAACAGTATGCTGACTCCTTCAACTAACATATAAGAACCAATTCTATACCAGGCGCTGCTCTCAAGAAGGCATCAAGCAAAAGAGCATACCAGGGCACCTATAAAGACTATAGATGCTTCTACAAAACTGTGCAGAGGGCCAGGGGGCCCAAGGGAAAAATGCAAATTCTACCAGCCAATAGAGGAGCAATTGTGGAAATCACTCAAAACCCATCCATGGCTCCTCATCACCTACAGAATGAAGATCTTCCACAATGTGCCCGTAGTCACCGTTTCTGCCATATTAGCCCCTCCCATGTGCTACATTCTAGCCACAGCGTGTTTGCACGCATACTCTGAGCCTCCCCTTCTCCAGGCCTTTGCTCACGCTGGTCCTTCTGCCTGGAATGCCATTGCCACACCTGACATGTTTAAACCCAACTCATTAATTAAAACACTTATCACAGTGCCCTTCACAATACAAGTGTGAAATAGTGTCAACTGTGTGGAACAACAAAAGCAGTCAATGCTTGTATTTTTCTGACACAGCACTCCTCAACCAAGGCTGTTATACTCTCTGCATAACTCCGGCCAAGTTTCTTAGCCTCTGGAATAGTTTTTCTCTGCTGAAAATGGGGTCATGCCATCTACCAGGGCTTAGGGTTAAGAAAACTCCTACACAAACCTTTAAATGTTAGTTCCCTGGCACTGAGAAAGAGATGGAAAATTGTCTTGGCCAGGGAAGTGGTAAATTATCTATTGCACCACTTTCATTAACATTAACTAAATCACCAGAGACAGAGAACACACCCGTGTTCCTTCTCATCCTAAAGGTCTCGGCTGCAATGTCACTTAATCAGGAAGGTCTGTCTTACCCACTCAGGCCAGAGTAGGTGGTGCCCTGGGTTATTCTTCTGCACATTTCCTGTTATTTCCTTTACAGTACTAATCAGGAAGCAAAACTGTTTAATTAATTATTTGTCAAAAGGTCTCTTATCTATGTCCTGCCCCTCTCAACACACACCCATTCCCTGAAGTCAGAGCCCCTCTGGCTTTTCTCTCTTGTGGGTCCAGTGTCCCTAAATTTGTTAAATCTTGTTTCTATTTTTTTTAACATTTAAATTTTTTTAAATTGATTTTTAGAGAAAGAGAAGGAGAGAGAGAAACATCGATGATTTGTTGTTCCACTTATTTATACATTCATTGGTTACTTCTTGAATGTGCCCTGACCAGGATTCAAACCCACAGCCTTGGTGTGCCGGGACAAGAGTCTAATCAACTGAACTACCTGGCCAAGGCTATAAATCTTGTTTCTTAAAGTTATGGGCCATGAATTTGAAAACTCTTTCTCTCCTATTTAAAGATTCTCAAATAAATTATTTTCTTGGTTTGTTCCTTCGTGTTGCGGTTTGCTTGTTTACAGAGGGAAAGTGAAATATATTTTAATTTTTTTAGCTTACAGAAGCCATTAATATAAGCTCACAGGAATGGTGAGTTTTACTACCTGAAACTCTGTGAATAATTACCGGGTGGAGCTAGCCTCACAGGCAATTTTCTACTTTCCCCAAGAAATAAAACCCAAAAAATGTGTCACATGGCAGCTTATTTCCTTCCTGAGACAAAAATAGAAGCAACCTATGAATTAACATCAACCAGCTCCCTGTATCATGGATTGTCCTCAAGATTAGCCTCAATGTGCTTGGAAATACACCAAGTGTTAGGTTAGCACCTACACACGTGGTGGGGGAAATGGGCATGCACACGAACTATAGTTTACAGTGTCCACAGCAACCTGTGTACTGGGGAAAAAAAACAAAGAGCATTTAAACATACTGGAGGGTAGTCACATCAACAGCATTAGGAATCAGCTGCACACTAATTTGGGAAAATTTCCTCATTTTCCTATTGACCTTGGCCCAGTAAAATGAATGGATTCCTCTGGGATACTCTCTGGTCTCCGCCTTGCCATTTCGAGGTAAATTCAGTGGTCAGCTCATAGTCTAGTTCCTGTTAGTAGTCAGAATCCACAAGAACAAGGACGGCTTTCCAGAACTAGATCCTTTTTGCAGACGGAAAGCCATACCACTTCTCCTGCCAGGCAGAGTGGAGGCGGTGACCGCTAGCATCCTCATAGAAACCATGGAAAGTGCTCAGGGAGGCCTCTTCATTCCAGGCTGGGCTTCCAGTCGCCCCTCCTGTCCCAGATAGTTTCTCAGAAGTACTGACAATAGAAAGCCATTCATTAATGGTGTCATTTTTATGGCATTTGTCCCTTCAGAAGTATCCACTAGACACGTCCAGGGTACTAGCAGCTATTCTGGCCCTTGCAAGAGCCAGGGCAAAGATTATCAAGGGCCCTTTCTCTGGCCCTTGAAGAGAGCTGTACAACTCCTCCAATGAATCCAAATCACTCCTTAGCTATGGATAGACTCATTGGTTTAGGATTCATGTCTTATAGGTGGCCAAAAAAAGATTGGTATTGTATTATTTCTAATAATTTACAGGTTCTTACTGTGTGCAGGGAACTGTGCTAAACCCTATATATGCATTTGCACATTTAATGTCCACAACCATTCCCATCTCAGATGAAGAACCTGAACCTTAGCAAGCTTCAGTAAATCGCCTACATTTCATGTAAGAGTACTCGAGGCTAAGTCGACTTATCTCCCAAACCAAACTCTTAGCCACGATGCTACCAATGGACAGATGTTCTGTGACAAGCTGCCACTAGACTAAAGATTCAGCCAGGAGGAGAGAAGGTATTGGAATTGCCTTAAAGAGACCAAAGTATAGAATATTTCTGCAGAACTCCATCTCAGGGTCTGCTTCACTGGGAACCCAAGCCATGACGCCATGAATGGAAAGTTGGTCATCACCCCTTAAGCATCCCAGATGGTTTCCTGTGAATTTACTGAGCAGCTTCTGGGTAGGGAAACATCAGAACCCAATATTCTCAGGTAGTTACCATATTCCATGGCTGGGAATGGTATACTACAACTTGGTTGTCCTGTAGCATTGTGATAAGTTCACACAGATTCTCCCATATTATGTTACGAGAGGAACTAATACCTTGCTGCAGTAGTATGTACTTTTTATTTTTGCTGTTTGGGGCTTTTGGTTATTGTTATGTTTTACCTCCAATAGGTAAAACCAAAGCATGAAACTTGCTTATGACTGGCAGTGGTAGAGCCGGAACTCAAGCGTAGGCCTCCTAATTATCCCGTGCCGAGTGACACAATAGTGGGTAGGAGGTGATCACTGGTATGAACAAGGCTTCCTTCGCCTCCCATGTGGAAGACATGTCAAAAAAGCTTGCCCTGGCCAGTGTGGCTTAGTTGGTTGGACAATGTCCCACAAAGTGAAATGTCACTGGTTCGATTCCTGGTCAAGGCCCATGACTGGTTTGCATGTTCAGACCCTGGTTGGGGCACATATGAGAGGCAACGAATTGATATTTCTCTCTCACATTGATGATTCTCTCCTCTCTTTCTCCCTCCCTTTCCAGCCCTCTAAAGATAAATAAATAAAATCTTTTTTAAGAAAAGCTTGCTGACAACCAATTATAGAAAGATCCACCCTTGCGTTCTTTAATTTTCTCATAAGCCCTTATTCTCTATGCAAGGAAGGGGGTCACTGGAACACCTTGGTGGGGTTAATCTTGGTCATGAGGTTGGTTGCCTGGGAACAATGCACTGGGTGAAAATTTTAGTCTGCATCCATGGCTCTGAGCCTCAAAGCCTCAGGCCCCAAGGTGAGCTCCTTGAGAAAAAGCACCAGACTTTTTACCCATGTATTTTCCACATATGGCCAGGGCAGAGCAGGGAGTTGATGCCCAATAAATGTCTTTTCAGTGACCCAGCAGGTAGGCCATGAATCTGTGGTGCATACCCTTTGCCTAAGAGCCTACTAAATGATGATCCAAAAGAGGCGAAGGAATTGCGTTTTGCTGCAGACTTAGAACTCTCCATGCGCAGACCCTGAGAGGCTCAGCCCGCCCGACCCCGCAAGGCCTGTGACTTTCCAGCTCATGCCCCCTCCCTTCTCAGTGCTCTTCTGACCATCATAGCTCGTGCCACATGGTTCAGGACTGGAGTACAGAGTCTTTTCCTGCCTCAATCAGCATGAAAGTCTCGTGCCCGGTGTAGGGCACAACCCCAGGAATTCAATTGGCTTGTGGTGGGTTCCAGAGCTTTTGTCTGCCTGACGCCTCCTGCCAGGAAGGTGGGAGCAGCTGGGTGTTGCCCTCCAGGATCTCAGCCAGCTTTCCTTGGCAAGAGCGAGGCCTATTGTTGGAGCTGCTGGGCTGCTCACGAGCAGGAGCCAAGGAGGGAGCTCCCAAGGCTCAGTTACATGCCAGGGGCTCCTGGAGGCAACGCCTGATGGCTTGGACCCAAGGCTGCTTTTTCACTTCCATCGTTTTTACCTGACCCTTCATTATGCCAAGTAGGCATTTTCTGGTCTAGTCTTGTGAGTAAATAGACTGTTTATAAAAGGAAGGGAAAGAAATGTTGGCTCAAAGCGTGTGCATTGGAGCTGGAAAGGTGTTTGAGCTCCTGCAGAACAGCCTGATGTCAGGGTAGGATGGCGGCAGGCCTGAAGGGCCAGAGCCACCAAAGGGGAAGACAGTCGCCTTGGGTCCAAGAGGGTGGATAACAGAGCTGGGGAGTAAGAGCATTCCCTTCACCAGAGCCTGAGATAGGAAAACAAACCTGCAGACCAAAACTCTCCATGTTTCTTCACTCTGTTTTCAGTATTCTTAAGCCAACAAACGTTGTGGAGGGTAGGTCAGGTGCTGCCGCTGAAAGGGCTCAGGACCATCAGCAAAGCTTTCCTTCCCCTGGACCGGCACTGATGACGTGGCCTCACTTGCTACCTTCCTCCTGCTCCTCTTCTCCCCTCCCCATCAGGCCCACATTAATGTCCCCAAGCCCTCAGACCACCGCTCTGGAGATAATTTATAGACAAGACTCTACTATCTCTGGAAGGGGGAAGGGTCCAGGCAAGGCCAATGGCCAGGCCAAGTTGCCACGTCCAGGGAGTGTGTGAATCTACCAGGAGACCCCGAAGCCACCTCGGCCATCGGAATCAGAGAGCAGCTCTTTCAGACACAGTGACAGCTATTCCGTTCTCCTGGGCATAAAGTGTCTTTGAAACTTCAAACTCATTTATTGAGATAAGAATGACATTTAGTAAAGCCAGAGCCTCCCCACCCACTGGCCCACAGGGCATCCGCAAAGCCTGGTGACGAACAGAGGGGAGGACAAGAACAGAGCCCTTGGGAAAACCACTCTGCTTCTCTCTCCACCTAGCCCTGTTCTGTCTCCTCTTCTGCTCCAAGCCTCCAGCCCTGTCCAGGCCCAGAGGAGGTCATGGAACATCTGACCGCCATCCTGGCAGTGGGAGTGATGGCCTGGCAATGGAGCACCTGCGAGGCCAACTGGACACAAGCGAGAGGGAGTCTCAGTGAGCACCACGGCAGCACCTGGAGCTCAGTTTCTCCCACCTAAGCCCCCTTCTGGATTGCTGCATGCCCCTTCTATCTGGTGGGCCAGCCTCCACTCCCCTGCCCCCGCAAACCAGCCTCCACTCTGTAGCCAGAAGGAACATTTCCAGGTGCAAATCCAATCACAGGACTGCAGGCATCTACTGGGGGTGTCAGAACATAGCCCCCATGAGTAAGAGGGGACTACTGTATTACCTGAATCTGGGTCTCTGATACCAAATGAAAGTTGAACCTATTATAATTTGCTTATTGGCATTGATGACTTCAAAGAGAATCACTTTCTGTCATATGAATGGAGTTAAGAGTTCATGAAGCTGCTAATGTCCTTTCTGAGGCTTTTATTGTAATAAATACGCTCATTGTCAGAAGGTAAACCAATGGAGTTTTTAGGGAATAAGAAGAGTCTCCTCTGCCCTTGAGAGGGAGGTGATCAGAGTGTGGGGCAGAGAGAGAAATTGTGACCCTTCCTTTCTTGGCTGAGGGGCAAGATTAGCTCAGCCCCATCTTAGGACATGCCTTTTTCTCTCCCCGCATTCCCGGTTTCCAGGCTTCCTAATTTGGAAGTGGACACAGAGCAGACCCTGAGAGTAGTATCTTGCTGTGAGCTCCCTGAGAGGCAGTGGCCTTGGTTACATAACAGGGACCTCAGTTAACCCCTCCAAATGCCTCTCAAGGCTCCTTAGCTGAGTGAGAGAGGAGGCTGCGGGCCCAGCAGCCCCCATTCACTGAAGCTGTGACAGCACACAGGCTTTATGTGGTGTGGACATTCCTGTCAGTCCTGGCCTCGGCCCACGCTTTCCACCTCCCCCACCCCCTCCCAGTGGCTGTGCCTGGAATCGCACTTCAGGGCAGCCCTGGGAGGCAGGTTTTGATTTCCTTTACATGGGCCCTGATTTGCAACCCACTGCTGAGCTCGTGGAAAGAGACAGGCAGCAACTGTGCAAAGACAGAGAGCGTGAGCAAAAGAGAGACAGAGGGGGTTGGACGAGAGTGAAAGAGAAAAACCTCTGTAGCTCATTATTTTTTAGCCCTTTCTGGGGTCTCTTGCAGTTGAGTCCAGACAGGTAAGTGTCCACAGAGGGCTGACAGATGATGCCTCCAGCTCCTGCTTGGGGGTCTGACCTCATGAGTCAGGTGTCTTCACCAGACAGTGACAGGTGGACAGTGACACCACTGGTCACAGGTGGACATTATCCAAGATTTACTTTTGTATTTATTTATAAATATTGTTTTACCCTACAGGAAGTTTTAAATAAGAATATAAATCACCCCTGGTGCCCTGAGCACAACTGATTTTACTCTTGCCTAGTCCTTCTGATTGGCTTTATTTTAAGTGTTTTATTTTGGGATTGGACTGAGAGCAGCAAATTCCTATCCAAATCAACAGGGATTCCTGTGGCCAGTGTGTGCTTGTGTGTTATAATTTTCTGCCTCTTCCAGCTTCAGAGCTCCTTGAGGGACGTGACTTTCACTTTGGTCTCTCAGTGTGTAGCCCAGATCCTGATAGTTAGTAGGTGCTCACAAAACATTTGTTAAATAAGCAAACAAATCACCCCAATACCAAGACCTTGCCAGAAGCATACATTTACGTGAAGAGGAGGGCAACTTACTATTATTTTAATTGAATAACTAAAAATTCTCATGAAAATAGAAACTGTGGCCAATGTAGCACACCAGAAGGTCACCCAGAAGCACCAACGTCAAAGTGGGAGGGAACATTGTGCACCGAGTCCTGTGGGAGGAAAACAGATGTGGGAGAATGAAACTGACAACTTGCACACTCAAAGCAGGACGAAGAGAGGAGAAAGTAATGGGCTAGGGCAGGTGGTTGAAAGCTGGGTCTGTAAATGGCAGGGTCTCCCAGGGGTTTCACAGAATTGGCACCCAGCATCCATTGTGGGAGATAAGGGTGGAGGCTTGCAGGAAATTCACCAGGTTGAATAGTAACTGCTGCCCATAGGTCTTAAGCTGCTTAATATCCTTAAGGTAGAAAGTCTGCTTTTGAGGACACAGTCATAATTACAAGTGAGGAAATTATTCTCTGGGCAAAAGAAGCAATGATCATGTGACCATAGCATTACTTATACATCACATAGAAGAAAACCTTTCATCATAGGCAAAAGAACTTCTGTTCCTTTGTACAGATTGAATTAAACTATGGCTCTTTTTCATTTTCATTTATATTGTCTATTTTCCAATACATTTGCACATTTAAACATACAGTATGCTCTATT